>JAPKLW010000197.1:239095-290807 GCA_026898455.1 Plectranthus barbatus
TGATTATGTTTATGTCTCACTAGGTCAAGTGATCATACTGTCTTCTGTGATCTATAACACGCCGTATGATCGTCCCTATCGGTGAGACAAGAGGATACCATTGTTCATACATGTACGATTGTTAACAGATAGGAGAAATAAACCGTTGTATACACATTGTAATAAATGCTTTCAGTATACAAAACCCATCAAAGGTCTGGTTCGTCAAAGCCACCAGCTTGAAGGAGATAGATTTCTCCAAGATGACAACCAATGACATGTTCGCCTAGCTACAAGCTCACGAGTGGGACATACAAATTGCGAATAGGAATTACACAGTGCAGAATGTCAGCACTCATCTAGAGGAAGATACTGCTTTTTTCGCAAAAAGGAAGTTCAAATGAAAGCCTCAAAAGCCTTACCAAGCTGACAGATCATCCGGACATACGCCTACATCAAGGTCAACACCAACACCTTCGTACCAGAAGAAGGAGGAAGAGAGCTCAATCAAAGAACTTGAGGAGAAAATGAGGAAGCTAACAAGACTTCTGAAAGAGCCAATGCCAAGAAGGAAGGTTCATAAGCCAGTGAACAAAAATCCAGCGAGAGGCCTCCCAAAGCAAGTTTTGAGTGCAACTCTCCAAGGCAATGTAAAGTGCGAGTGCCCGCTGGTTTACAAGGAGGAAAGAGAATGCTTGTAGAGGGTATTCGAAAAGAAGACTTCCAGAGCAGTTGCAAAGGTCATGCTATCCAGAACTGAGGTGCCAAACATCTCAGATAAAGATGATGGCTACTACACTTCAGATGATGAGGCTGTGGAGGAAGCATTTCTGGTGCTGATGGCCAAGCTTGGAGAAGAAGAATAAACTGGAGTTGAGTTGCAAATCCCGGTACACATTTCTAACTCAGTTTCTGTTCTTATAGCATGCATAGAACAAGACCTTGAATCTTATTGCTCAGAATCAGAGGATGTTACCCTCAAAATTTTAAATAAAGAATTTTTTAAATTTTATGACTTAAAAAATGTTTTGACCGGTGAAAATATTTCACTGAAACTTAAAGTTTCAAAATTGACTAAGGAGATCAAAGGATCAAAGTCAGTAAGTGATGAACTAGTCAAACTTAGAGAAGTGCATTCTACTTTACTTGAATGTTTTAAATCTCTTTCTAAAGAATGCGAATCTCAAAAACTGAATATTTCTAGTGATCAAAAGCTTATCTGTTCACTTTAATCTAGTATTAACAAAATTTCAGAAGCCCTGAGTTTACAAAGAGATCCATCTGATAAGTCAGGACTAGATTTTTCAGAAAATAATTTGAGAATTATGGAATAGAAATTGGATGCGTTCTTATTTACTGCAACAATAACAGCGTAGTATGCATTTTGAAGAATCTAGTTCTACATTCCAGGATGAAGCACATTGATCATCGCCATCAGTTCATTCGAGATCATGTTGAGAAGGAGGATATCTTGGTGGAATATATTAGAATGGAGGACCAGTTAGTGGACATCTTCACCAAACCTCTACCTGAGGCTCGTTTCAAAGAGTTGTGCATCAAACTAGGTCTTCTAGAGTTTGATGAAATCTTGAAAGAAAGAGATGAAAAATGATCTGATGCATAACAGTATGGCTTATTAGTTAAGTCAATTACATTATTTTTGAGACAGTTTACTCAACGTTGAAGATAAAGCAAAAGATTTCATTCATTAAGATGAAAATGAAAGGACAAGTCACCCTTACTTCTAGTCAAAAGCTACAAAGTAAATTTGAGATAAGGGATCCTCCTCTCAAGGAGCCAACTCAGCTGCATGCCATAAGGGACAATGACTTCCGGCAGATTTTGAAAAGCCCTCTTTAGGCGATCAAAGATGAACCCTGCCCAGTCGACCTCACCTTGCTCCTCAGACCCCATCATCGCCTTCCAGACAGGAGGGATGGGGTAAAGTTAATTTTCAGGAGGGGATTGCAGACCACCATCTGGTTAATAACGTCGAAGGACACCTTGTAGGTCGGCCTAAGGAATCCACATGGCGCAGTCAGAGAGAAGCTGATGTTCCCTGCTCTGCAGTCCTGCCAAACTGACCACTCTGGAGCTGTCTCCTCGCTTCGATAATGCATGACATACGTTCTTCTGCCATGACGAGGAAGCCCAAACTCTGCTTCAAAATAATCAGCAGACCAGTGGAATTCCATTACATTGAGATTGTAGAAAATCTTGTCTTCGGAGATTGTGGAGTAGTAAGCAAACATCTTGAGTAAATCTTCATGAAAGGAATGAGGCTCGATGGTTACAAATCATGTCAGTCCATTATCCCCCAGGTTACCTATCAACCCCTCATAAATGCATGGAGTTCTCCAATGATGCGTTTGAAGTCCTATCCTATCCAGAATCTTGTATCTTTGGACGGAGATCTTTGCCATCTCTTCCACGACATTTGAAGGAGAAGGAGAAGCCATATCTGACTTGAAAAGATCTCAAATCTATTCTCAGCAAAAGACTATTAGATGGGTGATACATTAAGGCTTGCTGACAAAAAGTATTTATGAACGATCTTATGCGACATTCGAGAAGGATACTAAGCCATCTTAGTGAGACACGACTCCTCATGACTCGGAGTCCAAAGCCAATAAAGTCACCATTCAATGCCCAACAACAACGACTAGCCATCCATGACCGGACATGTGACCAATAGGCCTGAAGGCTAAGGGATCAGAGTCTGTGAACGGTCAAACTGTAGGTGTACGGTTCCCAGACTTAGCATTAAATCCTAAGGAAAGGTTCAAAATCAGTGCATGATACACTAAGGATGAAGAGTAAACGGTGTTGTCCAAAATCTGAGCAACGTGTTAGTTTAGATAGTTCTTCTCATAATAGACACTATGATTTCGAATGATTGGAAAAGAGAATGAGACTTCATTTACCAATAAGTTGTACATTATACATCATTAGAAATCTTTAAAAAAAGGGGGACAGATCACTCCAAACCTACATAAACAAAAAGAGATTACAGAGAAAATGCTTGATCAAAGGCCTGAGGAGATCAGCCGATGGGAAAACATCGTGGTGGATAGAAGTCGGAATCTTCGATGTTGGACCAGCCCCCTCGAGTGAACTCCAGAATTTGTTGCTCAAGAAGAGAGCTCAGTTGCATCCCATAAAGAGCAGGGATAGCTGGTAGATTCTCGAATGCGTATCTCACTCGATCGAAGATGATGGAAGCCCAATCAATGTCCACTTCATCGACAAAGTCCATCATCGCCTTCCACACTGGCGTGGAGAACCCAACAACCATTTGATTGATGATATCATAAATCAAGCGATATCGAGGCATCAAGTACCTCGAAGAAGCTGTTGGATGGAAGATAGTGGTGGTATCCCTCCAATTCTGCCAAACATACCACTCCAGTGTTGTCTCGTCCTTCAGATAGTCCATCACGGGCGTTCCACCATCTGGCAGTCCGAAACTGAGGGAGAAGGACTCCGGAGACCAACAGATCTCATGACTATGAAGGATGGAATGAATCTCATGGCCCTCCGCCACATAGCTCTCGTTGGCAATAACCTTCAGCATATCTTCATGAAAGGAAGAAGGCTTTCGAGTTACAAAGGACTCAAGGTTATTTGATCTCAGATTTCTCAACACAGAATAATAATGAAAAGGATTCTCCTAGTGTTGCACCACCAACCCAGTCAGGTTCAGGATCTTACCTCGCATTATCTCAATATCAGCGGGGATAGCAATTTTTGTAAGAGAGAAGCTATTTCTGGGATGTTAAAAGAAAATAAGTTATGTGCATTTCCTTGTTCGCAAGAAGAAGTAATTTATAGATAACATTTCTGCCATGATCCGGCGCATGCGATGATTCATAAATGTCAACACGATGCTCCACAAACAGGTTCAAGATTTGAGATGTCAATATTGAATCCTTGACAATTGCATGAATCAATCGCTCATGGACACGTGGACGAGCAGATTGGAGTCTGAAGAGTACAGAGATCAGTGAAAGGTCAAGGTTCAGCAGTACGGCCCCTCAGAATCCTGCATAAGGATATGCGGAACTAAGCTATACCAAAACAGTTCTAGCAGTTTTGAGGAATCACCAGTGTTTTTCTTTTTTATAGTTGGAAACTGTCCCAATAGTTTTCTAAGATAGGTTCACAAGGAAAATTGTCGCTATTCTCTAGAGCGAGATTTGAAATTTTGAGAAGCAATCGGGTGGAAGAAACAATTAATGAAGAGCAGTGTCATGGCGTATTAGGCGGAGACACGTCATCACGCTCACGCGATACTCACACGCCACAACAGAATGGGAACAGACGTCCCTATGTCAGCCTTCATCCCAGCCGAAGATCACAAAAAGTGGAAGATCATCTCAATCGTGGATCTTACAGGGTCAAAACCTCGATTAAGCCCTTTGCGATCACTCATCATCCTCATTTGAATTCTGCAACTTTCTTTTCTCAAATTTGGAGTGCCCTCAATCTTGAATTTCTATACCACCCATATTATTCCTGATATCATGGGAAAGAAGAAAAATTCATCCGGCGATGGTCCGAGTGCATTAGGAAATTCAGAGAAAAGCGCTACAACCAAGGAAATCCCTCATAAGGATTTAACGCGCCAATCAAAAGATGAAGTCAATGCTGTCAACCTCTCCAACAAGGAAATCCGCGTAAGTCAAGTCTTTAAGGAGAAGATCCTAAATTAGAAGGAAATCGATTATCTATGTTCTGACGAGGAGTTTTATAACAAGCTGCACAAAGAGAAGCTGATACAGTTTCTGGGTTTACACCCTTCAAGTTCAAGCCTCACCGCGTTGATGAATTTTACGAGAATGCAATTGTTGACAAGGAAGGAAAATTCTTGAGAACCAAGGTCAACAAAGTTTTGATGCTTATCAATGTCGATACTATTGTAAATTTTTTTCCATCTACTCAACACTGGTGAACACATCGCCATTTACCTAAAGAATAATGACGGGGCAAGGCAGAGGCAATGGAATACCTGGAAGAAGCCAGAGCACAAAGACAAATTCAAGCCAGTGACAAAGATTTCCGAGTTGAAGCCATTTTACAAGACTCGAAGTGAGATAGCACTTAGAATAATCTTCCGCGGTGCAGGATCCTTCTCGGAACTATTTCAACCCAAGTACGCTATTATGATGGTGTTGGATGATGGCCCATGTGGGAACTGGGCTGAGTATATTTTTGGTCGTATTCTTGTGAATGCCTGAAAGAATGAGACCATCCGGAAGACCAACAAATTCAAGTCCGGTGTTGGTTTCAGGCTAAAAATCAGTTACCTAATAGAGCAACTGATAGGTCTTAGGGAAGAAGGGGAATACCTAGTCCCAACTGATTTCCTACCTCAAAAAGATAAGATTTACCATAAAGCAGAAGAATGAGATGATGATGGAGATGATAATAATGGAGGTGATGATAATAAAGAAAGCGATGGAAATCAACAGGAGGATGGTGTTGATCCGGAAGTTGATGTTGTTGATGACTCCAGCTCACAGCCTGCTAAAGGGAAACAAATACAGGAAGAAGCTTCTTCGACAAAGACGAAGAAGAGAAAGAGATGGAGGTTGGTACTTACGAGTATCTTGGAGGAAGAAAGGAAAAGGAGTAAGAAGGGCAAGAAGACTGAAACTCTTGAAGGAAATCCAGAGGATGGGACAGTGCCTATTGTGGATCTTCAAAGCCCAACTCATTCAGCAAAGGATTCTCCTTCACGACAACCTTTCACTCCTTCAACATCTTCTGGAAGCTCAACTAATAAGGCTAACCAGCCCACGCCTAAAACAAACATGCCGATTACCCGGACGGTTTTGGAGATAGGGGGAACAGTTTCAGAACTGCCAACCCAGGAAATTGTCAACCAGGATCTACAGATGATAGTTGTTGCTACTCAAGATCTACCTCCTCAGAAAACTATTGTCGTGCAAAAAGAGCCTGTCCAGAAAACTACTGCTGCGCCAGTTAAACGAACTGTCAAGCAACAGTCATTGCAAGAAACCATTGCTATGAAATTGTGTCTTTCAGAAACTGCAGAACAAGCAGTAGACGAAACATATCTCGAGTTTATTCTCTGCAGGATTGATGAGAATCGTGCTACTCTAGTGAGGATACAAGAGCTTCAAATCTGGCTCAATACAAAGACAGATGAGATCCAACTGGATCCTTTAGAGCTTGAAGATGAAAGGGAAAAAGAGATGGAGAGACTACGAAGAGAAGAAGAAGAGAGGCTCAGGAAAGAAGATGAGACCGCTCTATCTCAAGCAATCCAACTTTCTAATACCATAGCTATCACTGCTGCTCAAGCACTGGAGATTCTATGTGTGCGAGCATTGGACAAATGCTTTCTGCAAATCCAGTTCATACGTCGTTGCCAACATGTACACACATATACTGAAAGAAAAGCCCTTCCAGCAATAGAAGACGAGGCACAAATGAAGAAATTGGAGGAAGAAGCCGAACAAAAAAGGCTAAAAGCAGTGGATGAAAAGAAAAGGCTAGAGACCAAGGAAGCTGCTGAAAAGCAGAGGAAGGATGACGAGAAAGCAGTTGTTGAGCTCAAAAGACTAGAAGTAGAAAAACAACTGCTGAACTAAAGAGGAAAGAAGCAACAGCAGCCGAGTTGAAAAGAAAACAAGAAGAAGAAGCTGCTGCAACTGCTGAAATAAACAGAAAAGAAGAGGAAACCGCTACTGAAAGAACAAGAAAAGAAGAAAAGGAAGAGCTGGAGATGTACACTTCAACATCTCAGAGCCACACCGAGGAAAACTCAAAAGCTCTTGTTGTTTCTCAGGACACACAGTCCCTTGATCCCATCTCTGTAGCCACACATACTCAAGCCATTGATGTTGTGAGACAGGAACTGAATCAACATTTCCAATCTTCCATGATCTCAATTTTTGATTTTGTCAAAAAGGGGGAAGAAAGGAGAGATGAAGCCATGAAGCTGCACTTTAAAATAATGGACAGGCGAGAAGAGGAGCAGAGATTGCGGGATGAGCAGATAAGAATGCAATTGGAAGCAATAAAGGCTACCAGAGAACAAGAGTTGAAACTCTTCATGGAAGTGACCGCAACTCTTAAGGCACAATCTGGACCCTCCACCTCTATCGCAACTTCTTCAAAGCCAAAGGACGCGGATCCCTCAAATCAAGAAAAGGACAAGGACAAGGATCAGGACAAACAAGAGGAGTAGTTCTGTAAATCTGAACTGTTTTTTTGTGTCTTCTTTCTTTATCGCAACTTTAAAACTTTTCATGTACTTGTAATCGAACATATATAGTGAAAAGAGAAAAACTGTTGGTTTGAAGAAAACTACTCATTGTCTCTTACATTGATTCTTGACTGGATGAATTCACACATTCCAGTGTGATCACCAATCCTTTTCTCATATCGATCTAATCTGATCTATATTAATCGAGAAAATTATCTCCCATTCAGAGGGAAGATCAGTTAGAGTAGGTCGAGTGTAGAAGAAGCACAGTTTTGAGTAGTGTTAGATTGACAAACCTTGTAAACTCATATCAACTGCATCTTCTTGCCGACTTAGATAGACTTAGAAGTATGGTTTTGACAACATCAAAAAGGGGGAAATTGTCAGGTGTTAATGTTTGAATCCCACCTTTAATTTGATGTGTTGATGTGTAAAAACTGCATACCAAAGTCTAGGCCCTTAGAGTTATTATCTCATTTAATCTTTGTATAGGAAAATCGAGTTGTAATAAGTCTAGGAGAAAAAAACTGTCAAAAAATATAGAACAATTTTTGAGACGGAAAGCTGTCTAGACAACGAGAATTGCCAAAGAGTAACGAGCAAAGAAAAACTGTACAGACGGTTCCTAATTATCAAGGACGACGCAAATGAAAATTGAGGACACGGTTTTCACGAAACTCCTCACGACGAAAACATCACGTGAAAAATAAGAATACAAGCAGTCATGAGGAAGCATTGAACATTCAAATGATGAGGAAACAAAGGTATCCTCAGATGACTGCAGTACAACATTGTTGAGTCAGACACAAAAGACAAAACTGTCTCTGCAAAGTTAAGTCACCTTGCAGAAAAGTGGAAAAAGCAGAACAGTAGGTCTGCTACAGCAGAGGACAACGAGCGTTGATTGGCCATTGACCATCTTGTCACTATCGGCTATTTTCTGGAAGATTCATCTATAAATAGCAGGAGGATCAGAGACACACACACACACATATAGATAAACAAACACGATTGAGCACTTACAAACCTTGCCGTTACTCTGCCAGTTTGATAGCTCAAAGTTCTCTATAATTTTTCAGTATATATGTGGTTCACTTCGTGAACACAAGGCCTTCAATCTTTCAAGATCTTACGAGATCTTCCATGTGGTTGTTCACACACAAGGATTTAGTCACCCAGACTAGATCTACACTCTGAGTGTTAATACTTTCTAAGGAAGAACACAACAGCCTGACTCTCTAAGGAGAAGAAGGTTATTTCGGGCATCTACCAACCATTGTACGTTCTGGAAAGAACTCAACCATCCAACCCACCGGAGAAGAAAAAGGGAGGTCTATCATCAGTCCATCTCCGATGACTACCAGTTACGAGGAGGCTTCAAGGAGTTGCCTAGCTTCAAGGAACTGAAAAAGGAGTGAAGAACATCTACCTCGGCGAGTGATCCAGTTCACTATGGACGGTGGCTTTCGTGTTGTTTGGCTATAGATCATAAGTAGTGTACACTTCATAATCTTAGTGATTTCTGGATTAATTTCCGAAGAGTGGACGTAGGACTTAAGGCTCTGAACCACTATAATATCCTGTCTTATTTACTGCGTTACTTATTCTCAACATCATACAATTTTCGATTATGCTTTGAAACCTTCGACACTTCTCCAAAGGGTTGAAGCGTATAACTGTTGATATAGTTTAACTGTAAACTGGACACTTGATAAAACTGTTGACTAATTTAAACGGCCTTTATAAACTGTTGGATAAAACTGAACTGTCATTCATCTAACTGAACTGCTGATTTACATTCAAGAGTACACATATATCTGATATATACTTCCGCTGCACATTGAAACTAACTCTGATTTGGGACCAACAACTACATTACAACCTTGAATAAAATCCTTTTTATCTTAGACTTGTGTGCACATATTCGCTGTGGAGATTTAGAATATTTGAAAGCTTATGGTAGAACTTGATTTGCATGACTTGTGTGTGATCTCATAATTATCCTAAATACTTGAGAGAATGAGTGAAAGCTTATGATTCTTACTACGTGTTGATGTTTTGTGGATTTACGAGTCTGAATGTGATGAATCTTGTGTGGGATTGCACTTCTCTTCTACATGAAATTTTGATTCATTCTTTTGTTGATTGAGGACAATCAAGTGTTTAAGTTTGGGGGGTTGATATGCTCGTATTTTGTCTCACTTATCACATTGTTTTCTATTTTGTTTCTCGCATTTCCTTTAGTTTTTAGTTAATAATTGAGCATGAACTATTTCTAGAGGATATTATGCTTGTCGTGCTTGATTTTGTAGGTATTTGAGGCTAAAAGTGAGCAAAAGGTGACGAGAGCCTAGTTCAACAGAGTTGCTGCTTCGATTGACACATGGGAAGTCGATCGAGTTGAGAGACGTGCCAAAAACCCGAGGCATTAACTCTGTGTTGACCAACATGGTACATGTCGACCGACACAGAGGTCGGATGTTGATCGAAGGAAGGAAAAAAGAAGATGGCTCGACACACGTAGGTGTGTCAATCGACACAGTCAGTTGTGCTCGACACGGAGAATGGATATGATTGATCAAAATGGAAGAAAGACCATAGAAATTCGGGAAGGAAAAGTTGCCCAGTTTTGGAGAGTTGTGATGTTTTAGCCCATTGCCTTTTGAAGATCAAATTTCTCCTCTATAAATAGGATACTTTCGAGCTCGAAAATGATGTCTTTATTTTCATGTATTTACTTTAATTTTCAAGGTTTCCTTTAGATTTTCAAGTACTCTTTATTTTCATTGTTGCATTTAGATTCAAGCATTTTAAGGATTCTATTTCTTTAATGAATCAAATAAGTTATTTTATGTTTCTTGCAATGTTTATTTCCATTATGTTAGGCTAGAAACTTTAACAGGTTCTAGGGTTTTCACCATCCTCTTAAGCATGTTGTAATTGATTAATTCCAAACCCTAATTTACTTGGTTCAAATTATATGATTTTCAATCCAAATTCTATTTTCAGTTGAAGGATCGAGAGATGAGAATTGGATTAGGTTTATAGTTGTTAATTTGAGACTGAGAAGAGATAATTAACAATAGGAAAATAGAAGTTGATACAATTGTTTTCTGACTCAAAAGGAAGAATCAGTTGTAGGGTTTTAATCTGCAACTTTATTGAGATTGATTAACTTGTGTTTTTGAGAACGAGATGAGATAATCACTAGTTAATAATCTAGGTTTAAATTTCCTGACCAACGAATTAATTCAACATTCTTCAGATTTCCGACCTTGATAATTATTTTTGGGTTTGGATTGATAGAATATGCATGTTGTTTGGATTGGTTGATTTTCCTAGAATATGTGCTTTTTATTATTGACATTTATTTCAAAAAGTTATTTTCTTACTTGAAAACAAAACCTCTTCTAAAATTTGGTTTACTCAAATATAGAATAGATAAACTATATCAAGTACATGAGATAATTTTGTCGCATGTCCCTGTGGGATCGACCACCTTTGGGTGAAACTATAAATTTATTTGTCGTTGTTTCTACAGCTATCAGTATGAGGTGACTTTCACCGAAGAAGACTGCTTGATCAACGACAAAGACTCCAAGGAGACTGTGCTTAAGGGTGTATAAAAAGGTAGTCTCTACTTCATAGATTGGGAGAGCGAGAAGCCTAACACGTGCCTTGTCGCAACAAGCTCATCCCAAGAAGGAGTCAACTGGCTCTGACATAAGAGACTTGGCCACCTGGATTTCCAATCGGTCAGACACTTAGCAAAACAAAAGCTTGTGGAAGGCCTACCACAATTTGGTTTCAATAAGAAAGATGTTGTCTGCAGAGCCTGCAAGATAGGAAAGCAAACCAAAGCTTCATTCAAGAATCAAACCATCACAACAAGCACATATAGGATCCTCGAAATACTTCATATAGATCTATTCAGACCAATCAAGTCGCCTACCATTGGAGGAAAGAGGTTCACTCTCGTTGTGCAAGATGACTACTCAAGATACAAATGGGTACGACTACTGATGAGCAAGAATGAAGTGAAGATTCAACTTCTAGAGCTCATTCTTCAAGTGCAAAACAATAAGGGAGTCACAATGAAGAGAATCAGATCTGACAACGGGACTGAGTTTTGAAACGGTCCTCTGATGGATTTTTGTGTTGATGCAGGCATTGTTCATGAGAAGTCAGCTCCAAGAACGCCCCAGCAGAATGGTCTTGCCGAGTGGAGAAACTGAACACTTAAGGAGGCAGTAAGGACTATGCTTGTTGAAACTGACTTAAGAGAAGACTATTGGGGAGAAGCCTTGATGATGGCGTTCTATACTAAGAATAGAAGCGCTATCAACATTCGCCATCACAAAACCCCGTACGAAGTCTTCAATCTTCGTAAGCCTTCTATAGCTCATCTTCGTGCTTTTGGTTCTCCATGTTACATCCATACAATGGAAAGTCTAAGTTGAATACTTTCAGTCCCAAAGAGGATGAAGGTATGTTCCTCGGGTATGGACATCCTTCATGCAAGGGATACAGAGTACTCAACAAGACAACCAGACTTGTGGAAGTAACATGCTCTGTTGTTTTTTATGAGTCTATTTTAGTCCACGGGACCTTAAAGGACCTGGAACTTGGTGATTATGAGGTCAAGAAGGGTTGTGAGAAAGTAAGTTCTGATAAAGAAGATTCATATAAAGTTTCTCTGGCCAGATCTGTGAATGATCATCTAAGTACTCCAGAAGACAAGGCCGGTGATGCAATCGACCTTGCTGAGGCCATTGATTCACTAACGATAAACTCAGGCATCAATCAAGGCGAACTTGAGGAGATCAAGATAAAGCTCAGTATGAAGGCCAAATTGAAACATAGTTGCCTACTCAAACTGACTTACTAGACTATGGAGATGCTCATCCTGAAGAGGTTCCACTAGTAGTGCGTCAAGAAGACCAAGGAACGTAGATTATGAAAGTCACCACTGGAGAAGGAGACTCCAGTCCAGATGATGAAGATAAAGTTCCTGTTCCAGACAGTATAATCATGGTGGAATCAATCTTAGTTCAAATTCCAGTATCAGGAGCAGATGGTACTGAGTATCCTAGAGCATTCGTTCAACTTGTTGAAGTTACCCAACTACAAAAGCTGAAATGGTTGAGAAACTATCCTGAGGAAGCAGTGCTAGACAATTTTGCTATCTCAATTCGCACGAGACAAGCACATTGCTTACTTGCTTTATCTCTCAAGAATTAGAACTTACGAAAATCGGGGATGCTCTGAAATTAACTGACTGGATCAACACCATACAAGAGGAGCTTGATGAGTTCAAAAGAAATGAAGTTTGGTATTCAGTCGATCAACCAAATCATCAGTCAGTTATCGGCACCAAATGGGTCTTCAAGAACAAGACAGATGAGACGGGGAATATAGTAAGGAATAAAGCAAGACTAGTTGCAAAGGGGTGTGCTTAATGTGAAGGGATCTACTTCGACGAGACTTTTTCTCTAGTGGCCTGACTTGAAGCTATTCGACTATTCCTTGCTTAAGCCGATCACAAAAACTTCACAGTTTTCCAAATGGATGTGAAGAGTGTCTTTTTGAATGGGGAGCTTGATGCAGATAAAAGTTCAATCGAATTAAACTCTCAACTACACAAAGAATAAAATATCAAATCCAGGTTCTTCTCCGCTTCTCCTGCTAGAGTACCGGGATACTACGGCAAAGTTCTTATAGCTAGGCAAAATCAATCGTTGAGTAGTTATTCTATCACCTAGACAAGCAATGTAAACCTATGCTAACAATATATGTCAAACATTGAATTAAACAATCAATCAACATTCACTCAATTCTTTTCGCAATTTGGTAAACCAAAACAAACAAATTCTCAAATTAGGAAGATAGGATGTTGAGATGAGTGTAGATGCAATCAAACTAGGTCAATCATTGATGTAAACACATTTTAATCCCTAGGAGATTGAGCAATCGACCCTACACTCGTTAACCCCTTGTCACGGCGAGCTAACGGTTGATGATCTAGAACTTGCAAACCATCACGTTATTAAGCCCTAGACCACTCCAAATAGTTCGTCAATTATTGCCCTACGACCTAACACCGCACATGGATTGGAACTAAAATCGTATGAATCTACACTATTCACGACGATTCTGCCCGCGTATTGGCTGCAGCATTCACGTCAACTACCTCCTAAGTTGGCTCTTACCTACACCTAGGAGGTAAGGAACAAGTTCTAGTGCAATTCAAGCTCTCAAAGGGAAGTAAACAAGCAATTCTCAAACCAAATGATCATGCATCCTTACTCAAATCAACATCCAAATAGACTTAGAACTTCATACCTTTCAGTTGTACAAATACAAGTTTGAATTCAATTAACTTCATTACAAATTGAAAAGTAGAAATAGGAATCTTCCCCAAATTGGATTTGGTTGCCTTGATCTACCACCTTGAATCTTCAATCTCCTCCAAGTATTGATGAATTAATCTCCTAGATGCTCTAGGATTATGATGAATTGGAATGGAAAAATGGAATCTAGGGAAAAATCTAGC
Source organism: Plectranthus barbatus (assembly GCA_026898455.1). Taxonomy (NCBI): domain Eukaryota; kingdom Viridiplantae; phylum Streptophyta; class Magnoliopsida; order Lamiales; family Lamiaceae; genus Plectranthus; species Plectranthus barbatus. The sequence goes on from JAPKLW010000197.1 coordinate 252,862, forward strand.
TAACGTATGTGAAAAATGACAAAAAGTTCTTCAGATAACTGCCTTTTCCCCTTTTATAGGCAAGCAATCAGGGCCTCGGATCGCCCGGTCAAAGTATGGCTCGCCCGGGCGAAGCTGGAAATCGCCACAAACCAGGAAAAACCGCCCAGGCTCGGCCGATCCTGCACCTGCTCGACCGAGCCTGGTCTTTGTCGGCCTGGCTCGGCCGGTCCTGCACCTGCTCGACCGGTCGAGCCCTCAGAACACCCTGCTCGGCCGGTCCTGCACCCGCTCGGCCGGTCGAGCCCTCTGAATGCCCTGCTCAGCCGGTCCTGCACCCGCTCGGCCGGTCGAGCTCTCCAAACTCCAAACACGTGCGATTTTCCTCCAAAACTCCACCAAAATTGCTCGTTTATGCCCAAAGCCTATCCTACACACATCAAACACACAAAACACGAAAACACAACCAAAATACGACAAAAACATATGATACGGGAGTAAAATAGCCACAAACAAGCATGTACACACATCAAAATATAGGTCATTTTACGCACGTATCATAATCCCCCAAACTTGAACCTTTGATTGTCCTCAATCAAAACAAAGTAGAGTAATTAATCTACCTCATGCAATACCTCATAGCTCATCAAAGTTATCTTAGCATGTTCAAGTAAAACGAGATCATCACCTAACTTTGTAACAAGGTTAATGCTAAGGACATGAACCACTCATCAAAAATGGATACAAGAAACGGAAGCGCTCCCTCACGTGTTTAGGGATGATGAGATTCACACATTCACAAAATATCGAGCTTGATTTCCATAGGCTTGCATCCATTCTCACCACTATCCTACAACGAGTTAGTTTCTAGAATCAAAAATGTCTTTTTACGGGTTGTAACGTGGCTAACTAAAAGGGTGGGTGATTTTGGGCCAAAGTGACTAAACTTCTCAATTTCCCAAAACCCCCAAACTTGTTCTTTCCGAACCACTACAAACCCCCGAGGCTTTTCATTTCACAACACACTTTTTTTTTTTCTTTTTCTTTGTTCTCTTTTTTTTCTTCTTTCTTTCAAACACTTGCACCAAAATTTTGTTTTGTAGGTGCTCATTTTTCTAGGATCAACAACAATCCTTCATTTCACTCTTTCATGCCTCAACATTCCTCATCAATACAAATTCAATCAATTCCCAACCCAACTCTCATCACCGTATTCACCCTCATACACTCTTTCCCCCCAATATGGTCCTAATCAATTCAAGAAAATTCACTCAATAAGCTCAATCACGGGGATCAAAGATATGAAATGCAAAATTATGATAACAACCACCTTATACTCCCGGTGTGAAAGGTAGGACTAAGAATCGATGGCCTAAGATCATTTTCTAGTTACACACTCATGCCAATAGATAGAGAACGAATGCAAGTTCTAGATCTCGTACTCTCAATCTTGCCACTCACAATCAATAAAGATATGACAATATCATGGCTCAAACTTCACGGGCTTTTTATCAAGTCCTATGCATTAACCTTATACAAAACTCGGCAATTCAAAAGTTAAACTTAAAACATGCTTTGAAAACTAAATTCCGCCCTATCATTAGTTGAGGTAAACATCAAACTCCACTAAGTAAATCATGATTAAATCTCAAGCCTCATCTAGGTTCATCACACACACACACAAGCACACAACATCCTACAACAATCTACATCCCAAAACACAAATGTAACGAAACTAAATGGTAGGAAAGACGATAGAAAACGTTACCCATCAGTAGGCACGATCATCGCTCTCCATTCCTTATTTGCACCTACTACAAAGCATACACCACCAAACAATTGAGCATAAACTAGCCGATAAAGCTCTCATATCCACCAACTTCCACAAACCAATTATCAACAAAAATACAACAATATCCACCATTTCCACCATTCATTCCAAACCATAACATATCCACATGCCAAAACCAAATGGAAAGAATTAACCACATGAAAACTTGCCAAAATAATCCATCAATACATCATATAAAATCATCCCACAATCATCATCCAAATTCAAATTTAAAGTAGAGGTAAATCATAGTACAACCAAATCGAAATATCAACTTCTTGAAATTCAACTACACTAAACTAAACTAGAAAGCATCATAAGGATAAAGAGATAGTGAAGAGAATGAACCAGAGCACCAACTACCGACACTTCCCCCCAAACTTAGTCAAGTGAGACTAAGTTTGTAAAAAGGTAGTCGGTGCGTCATTGCTCATCCCTATCCTGCTACTGCTGTTGGCGTTCTCAGATGGGTTGCCTCCCATCAAGCGCTTTTTAAAGTCCATAGCTCGACTACACACCCTAATTAACAAAAGAAACATCCAAAACCAAGTTAGATCCATTATCCACATAATAAGGTTTAACCCTATGACCGTTCACCTTAAAACAAGGACCATTTTCACGGGCTATTTCCAACGTACCATTTTCAAAAGATTGCTTCACAATAAAAGGACCCGACCATTTGGAACGAAACTTACCCGGCATAAACTTCAACCGTGAGTTGAAAAGTAGCACCAACTCACCAGGAGCAAAAACTTTACGTCGGATGTGCATATCGTGGAACTTCTTGGTACGCTCCTTGTAAATTTTTGAGTTTTCAAAGGCTTCATTTCGGAATTCATCCATCGCATTCAAATGCATAGCCCGCTCCCCTTGAGCCTTTCTCCAATCAACATTAACCATCTTCAATGCCCAATATGCTTTATGTTCCAATTCAACCGGCAAATGGCAAGACTTCCCAAAGACCAATTGATAAGGTGACATACCAATCGGAGTTTTAAAAGCCGTGCGATAAGCCCATAAAGAATCATCAAGACGCTTAGACCAATCTTTCCAGGAAGCAACTGTCTTTTCTAAAATAGCCTTGATTTCTCGGTTTGCAAGCTCTGTCTGACCATTAGCTTGAGGATGATACGGAGATGTAATCCGATGCTTAACACCATAACGTGCTAACAAGTTTTCTAACAATTTATTACAAAAATGACTTCCCCCATCACTCACCAAAGCCCTAGGAATACCAAACCGTGTAACTAATCCTTGCAAGAACTTCATCACAACCTTAGCATCATTCGTAATAGTTGGACAAGCCTCTACCCAACGGAAGACATAATCAACAGCAAGCAATATATACTGATACCCGCAGGAAGAAGGAAATGGGCCCATAAAATCAATCCCCCAAACATCAAACAAATCGACTTCAATAAAAAACTTAGAAGGCATCTCATCCCTACGGGTTATCGATCCTGTTTTCTGACACCTATCACAAGCCTTGACAAAGTTCATACAATCACGGTAAATAGATGGCCAATAGAAACCACAAGAAAGTACCTTTAATGCCGTGCGATTAGCAGCAAAATGACCTCCACTTTCTGAAGCATGACATTTCTACATTATCCGTCTCCACTCTCCTTGATGCACACACCTCCGAATGACACCATCTGCACACCTACGAAACATGAAGGGTTCCTCCCAATAATAAAACCGCACATCTTTAAGGAATTTCTTCCGTTGATGGGGTTTCAAATCAGGAGGAAATACTCCGGCAACCAGAAAATTTGAAAAATCAGCATACCATGGAATGTTATAAGCTACATAAAAGATATGTTCATCTGGGAAACTATCATTGATGCCCTATTCATGCTCCTCTCCCTGAACCGGCTCCTCTAAACGAGACAGATGATCAGCAATCACATTCTCACAACCTTTCCGATCTCGAATTTCTATATCAAACTCTTGCAACAGTAAAATCCACCTAATGAGTCTAGGTTTTGCATCCGGTTTTTTAAACAAATATCGAATGGCTGCATGATCTGTGTAAACAATCGACCTAGCTCCTACCAAATAAGCTCTAAATTTATCATAAGCGTACACCACTGCTAGAAATTCTTTCTCGGTGACAGTATAATTACATTGAGCCGGATTTAGAGTTTCACTAGCATATGCAATCACCCTGAACACTTTGTCTCTAACCTGACCTAATGCCACTCCAAGTGCAACATCACTTGCATCACACATCAACACAAACTCTTCATTCCAATCAGGTGAAATTAAAACCGGAGAAGTCACAAGAGCATTTTTTAACTTCTCAAAAGCACACACACAAGCTTCATCAAAGACAAATGGTACATCTTTCTCCAACAAACTACATAAAGGTTTAGTTATTTTAGAAAAATCTTGAATGAATCTCCTATAGAAGCCAGCATGTCCCAGAAAACTCCTAATTCCTTTCACTGATTTAGGAATGTGTAATTATTCGATAGCACAAATCTTAGCCTTATCTACTTCTAAACATTGACAAGAAATTTTATGTCTTAACACAATTCCTTCACAAACCATAAAATGACATTTTTCCCAATTAAGAACAAGGTTTGTCTCTTCGCATCTAGCAAGAACAATTTCCAAGTTTTTTAAACATGCATCAAAGGAATTACCAAAAACTGAAAAATCATCCATGAATACCTCCATAATTTCCTCGATAAGTCCATGGAATATAGCCATCATGCATCGCTGAAATGTAGCAGGGGCATTACACAACCCAAATGGCATCCGTCGGTATGCAAAAATCCCATAAGGACATGTAAAAGCAGTTTTGTGTTGATCCTCCGGTGCTACCATAATTTGATTATACCCCGAATAGCCATCCAAGAATCAATAGTGAGAACGCCCTGCAAGTCGATCAAGCATTTGGTCAATGAAAGGTAAAGGAAAATGATCTTTGCGAGTAGCCAAATTCAAAGCACGATAATCAATACAAAACCGCCACCCTTTTGTCAATCTCTCCATAACTTCTTCACCATTGTCCTTCACCACTTTTTCAAATCCCCCTTTCTTGGGTACCATATGCGTTGGGCTCACCCACTCACTATCACTCGGAGCATAGATGATATTATTATCTAACAGCTTAAGCACCTCCTTCTTCACTACCTCTTGCATCATAGGATTCAACCTCCTTTGAGGTTGTCGTTTCGGTTTGCACGTTTCCTCAAGAAGTATCTTGTGCATGCAAATGGCCGGACTAATTCCTTTTATATCGGAAAGTTGCCAACCAATAGCTGACCGATGCATCCTCAAGACACGAAGCAATTTCTCACTTTCACACCCCGAAAGTTCGGTTGATATGATCACCGGATATGACTCATTTTCTCCCAAGAATGCATACTTTAAATGATCCGGTAACTTCTTCAATTCAACTTCCGGTGCTTTATTCCTCATCTCCAACTTCCTTTCCTTAGCCCTATCTTCCTCTTCTTTTGTTCTTAATTCCAAGAACTTAGCTTCCTCATTTACTAAGTTGACCGAAAAATTATCCAACATTCGGGCATACTCCCCAATATCTTCCCTTACTTCCTCTTTGTTATCAACCATATTGATTGTAAAAATGGAATTTTGTAGTACCTCTTCTAACGGCTCTTGTTCACCTCTTTCCTCAAAACTTTGATCATGCACAACTTCTATCAAATTGCATTTCTCCTCATTCTCATCCTCCACACTTCTCTTCATGGCTTCTGGAAAACAAAAAGTGATCTTCCTTCCATCAAATTGAAAAGTTAATTGACCATTTTTCATATCAAACAATGCTCCACCGGTAGACAAAAATGGCCGGCCCAAAATAAGAGGAACATCTCCATCATCTTCCATATCAAGTACCACAAAGTCAGCTGGAAATATAAAGTCTCGCACCTTTACTAAAACATCTTTCACAATTCCTTTTGGGTAGGACAAAGACCGATCGGCCATTTGGAGTGTCATGGTAGTGGACTTAATTTCCCCTATTTCCAACTTCTTGAACAAAGATAGGGGCATTAGGTTGATGCTCGCCCCTGAATCACACAAAGCCCGAGTCACTTCAATTCCACCAATTATGCACGAAATGGTAAAACTGCCGGGGTCCTTCCTTTTAAAGGGCATCTTCCTTTGGATCACAACACTACATTCTTAAAATAAATTCACTGTCTCATATTCACCAATGCCATACTTACTCTTTTGAGTGAACATCTCTTTCAACATCTTAATGTATCCCAGCATTTCTTGTAAAACTTCAAGCAACGGAAGATTTATTTGAATTTTACTCATGTGCTCAAGAAATCGAGCAAACTTCTTGTTCTTCCTACTTTTCTCAAACCGTTGAGGATAAGGCATAAGAGGAATTGCATCTTTCTCCACAGATTTTTTTACCGTTACATCTTGCTCTTGAACTCCCTTTTGTATAACTTCTTCCTCGTCCTTAAACGTAACCTTCTTCTTAGTACCTCCGTCAATCTTTTCCCTTACATCTTCCTTCTCCTCATATTTCGGTCCATCATAAGAGAGCCCACTTCTAGTGGTTATGACTCCACAAGCACCTTCAAGAGGACCTTCTTCCTTTCGACTTAATTGATACGCTATACACGCTACTTGTGACTTGATTTCTGTCAAGAGTTCCTCATTTCTTCTACACTTCCTCTCAAAATCCCCCTCAAACTCCGGTATCTTTTCTTCCTTATCCAAAAACAAATGATTAGACTCATCCAACCAAGATTGTGATGGAAAACTTGTCTCATTCCATGAGTCAAATGCGTAGTCTCCCCTATACGGCTCATACTCAACTTCTTGATGTCTCCTCCAATGGTTTTCCAAAGTATACACGTCCCTTCCATATGCATCATTTTTTCTCTCGAATTCGCACATCAATCTTTCCATTTTTTCCTGCATGGAAACCATTTGATCTCGCAACATTTCTATCCCATTAGCTTCTCTCATTATTTTCGCTACTTTAGGTTCCATCCTTCTTCTTGGCCATTGACTACTATTATTAGCTATCCGCTCTATCAAACTCCATGCTTCGTTCTCTTCCAATTCAAGAAACACTCCTCCTGATGATGCAGCCATCAACATTTTTGTTTCATAATCCAATCCTCCATAGAATTGGCAAATTTGTTGCCTCTTCGGAAGACCATGTTGAGGGCACTTATGCAAAAGCTCTCGGAACCGATCCCAAGCTTCATAGATAGGTTCATCGTACCTTTGCCCAAACAAGGTTATATCCGCCCTTGTCTTCAAGGTTAAGCTTGGTGGAAAAAACTTGAAGATGAACTTCTCTCTTAACTCTTCCCAAGTAGCTATATTTGTCTTGTCTAGACCCTCGAACCAATGCCTTGCCGAATCCCTCAATGAAAACGAGAATAGTCGCAGCCGAATTAAGTCTTGAGGAACTTGATTGATCTTAATGGTATCCGTGATTTCCAAAAATCGGGATATGTGCACATTCGGATCTTCGGTAGCATGTCCTCCAAACTGATTATTTTGTATCATTTGAACCAATTGAGGCATAATTTCGAACTGTGTGGCATTTACTGCTAACCGGAAACCACCGGTCACCGGCTCTCCTTGAGGTCGGAAGAGATTTTGAAGTGGTCTACGAGGACCATTCCTTTCATTAAGCAACGCCTTCATCAATTCAATTTGCCTTTCTAACTCTCCAATCCTCATTGTATCTTCCCCCGGATTAGCCATTTCCAAATCAATCTCAATACTTTCTTGTCTTTGTTGTGCTTTCCTTTCCAAGAGCTCACGAGCCTTAGACCTCGTGATCATATACAACTTACACCTCACAAAAGTTTCCAATTACCAAACAAAACAACTAGATCAAACAAACCAAATTCAACTATCAAACAACAAACTACAAGCAAAATAATTCACACAAGCAATATAACAAACACCTAGCCTACAAGCTTCACTTTTCCCCCAATATCTAGCAACCTATTAGATGAAGTCCCCGACAACAGCGCCAAAACTTGATGCGGCTAAAAGTTCAATCGAATTAAACTCTCAACTACACAAAGAATAAAATATCAAATCCAGGTTCTTCTCCGCTTCGCCTGCTAGAGTACCGGGATACTATGGCAAAGTTCTTATAGCTAGGCAAAATCAATCGTTGAGTAGTTATTCTATCACCTAGACAAGCAATGTAAACCTATGCTAACAATATATGTCAAACATTGAATTAAACAATCAATCAACATTCACTCAATTCTTTTCGCAATTTGGTAAACCCAAACAAACAAATTCTCAAATTAGGAAGATAGGATGTTGAGATGAGTGTAGATGCAATCAAACTAGGTCAATCATTGATGTAAACACATTTTAATCCCTAGGAGATTGAGCAATCGACCTTACACTCGTTAACCCCTTGTCACGGCGAGCTAACGGTTGATGATCTAGAACTTGCAAACCATCACATTATTAAGCCCTAGACCACTCCAAATAGTTCGTCAATTATTGCCCTACGACCTAGCACCGCACATGGATTGGAACTTAAATCGTATGAATCTACACTATTCACGACGATTCCGCCCGCGTATTGGTTGCAGCATTCACGTCAACTACCTCCTAAGTTGGCTCTTACCTACACCTAGGAGGTAAGGAACAAGTTCTAGTGCAATTCAAGCTCTCAAAGGGAAGTAAACAAGCAATTCTCAAACCAAATGATCATGCATCCTTACTCAAATCAATATCCAAATAGACTTAGAACTTCATACCTTTCAGTTGTACAAATACAAGTTTGAATTCAATGAACTTCATTACAAATTGAAAAGTAGAAATAGGAATCTTCCCCAAATTGGATTTGGTTGCCTTGATCTACCACCTTGAATCTTCAATCTCCTCCAAGTATTGATGAATTAATCTCCTAGATGCTCTAGGATTATGATGAATTAGAATGGAAAAATAGAATCTAGGGAAAAATCTAGCTAACGTATGTGAAAAATGACAAAAAGTTCTTCAAATAACTGCCTTTTCCCCTTTTATAAGCAAGCAATCAGGGCCTCGGATCGCCCGGTCGAAGTATGGCTCGCCCGGGCGAAGCTGGAAACTGCCACAAACCAGGAAAAACTGCCCAGGCTCGGCCGATCCTGCACCTGCTCGACCGAGCCTGGTCTCTGTCGGCCTGGCTCGGCCGGTCCTGCACCTGCTCGACCGGTCGAGTCCTCAGAACACCCTGCTCGGCCGGTCCTGCACCCGCTCGGCCGGTCGAGCCCTCTGAATGCCCTGCTCGGCCGGTCCAGCACACGCTCGGCCGGTCGAGCTCTCCAAACTCCAAACACGTGCGATTTTCCTCCAAAACTCCACCAAAATTGCTCGTTTATGCCCAAAACCTATCCTACACACATCAAACATACAAAACACGAAAACACAACCAAAATACGACAAAAACATATGATACGGGAGTAAAATAGCCACAAACAAGCACGTACACACATAAAAATAGGTCATTTTAGGCACGTATCGAGCTCAGGTTGAAGTATATGTGGAACAGCCCCCTGGCTTTGAAGAAGGAAATTAAGCTTATATATTGAGCCAGGCTGTCTATGGGTTAAAACAAGCACCCAGAGCTTGGTATGAGACGTTGTCTCAGTATCTCCTCAAGAATGGTTTCCAAAGAGGGAAAATTGACACAACATTGTTCAGGATAAAGGATGGATCAGGCATCCTTCTAGTGCAGATCTACGTCGATGATATTATATTCGGATGTAGAAACTTGAAGATGTGCGAAAAGTTTGCCCAACTTATGCAAAGCAACTTCCAGATGAGCATGGAGGGTAAACAGACTTACTTTCTGGGTCTTCGAGTAATTCAATCTGAAGGAAGAATCTTCATCAACCAGAATAAGTACACCAAGGACTTGATCAACAAGTATTGTCAAGAGAAGACCAAGCCTTTAAGGATTCCTATGAGCCCAAGTGCTCAAATTAATCTTGCTGAAGAAGGCGAAACAGTCAACCCAACCATGTAAAGAGGCATTATTGGTAGCTCCTAAACATAACTACAAGCAGATCAAACTTTTCCTACTCAGTTGGAGTATGTGCGAGGTTTCAAGCCAATCCTAAGATGTCGCACATGGAGGCTGCCAGAAGAATAGTCAAATACCTCAAAGGGACAGAGTCACTAGGTATTTGGTATCCAAAAACTGACGAGCTTACTCTCAATGCAGAATCGACAAGAAGAGCACAAGTGGACCCTGTCAGTTCCTATTTCACAAGCTTGTTAGTTGGTTTAGCAAGATGCAACACTCAGTCGCAAGCTGCTGTGCTCAAGTGCTTTGGATCAAGCAACTGTTGCTCGACTATAAAGTCGAAATTGGGTGTATGTCTATCTACTGTGATAATAGCAGTGCAATGTGTATCACAAAGAACCCAATTCATGATTCCAGAACCAAGCACATCGACATAAGGCATCACTTCATCAGAGATCCTATCGTAAAGAAGGACGTTTCCGTAGACTACATGCAAACTGAAGATCAACTGGTGGACTTCTTCACCAAACCACCCCTAGAGACCAGATTGAAGGAGCTTTGCATCAAACTTGATCTATTGGAGATCGATGAGATTCAAATTGAAGAAGAGTGATATAGAATAAAACTTAGTCCGAGCTTTCAGCTTTGCTCATAAACTTGGTGGAAGATCAGCTGCTGATTAAAACCGAGTACAAACTCTCAGTTTTACAAACTTTGTGTATTACTCAACATGAAGACTTCATACTTATTCAATCCTTGAAGAGTATTGTTTCAAGTGGTGTCTACACAACACAGTATGAAGTTCTTTACATAGCCAAGAGCAGAAGAGATTGTTACCAGAGGCATCCAAAGGAAGTCGAAACTTACTTCAACCAAGTTTCCACTGACTTGTTGAAGAGAACCAAGTTTTGGCTTCAAAACTTAGAATATTTTTTAAGGATGGATGCGGAATTAAATTGAGTTCCTACTCTCAGTTTAGAAACTGACTCTTAGTCAGTACCGAAGTTTGAAAGGCGGGATTTCGAATTCAAAGGCCCAACGCATCGATTACAAAGCTATTAATGTGTATCATGCATCGATGGATCATGATTTGACATGTGGATAACATCGCTTCCCACTACGCTCCAATAAAATCTCAAAATGCGCATCGCGAGGCAATGCATCTCAATCGTCGCCAAAAATCAAGAAACCAAAAGGTTTTACGGTACATTTACTTGTTTTAAATATCTCTTATTCTCTGCTATAAATAGGGTTCACCTGTTTCCTTTGTGAAACACTTTCTCATTTCTCCATTGTCGAACTATTCCTTCCAAGTTTATACTTCGTCTTCATCCAACATTTTCCTTCAATCTGACGAAATGGCAAAACAGCCCAAGACACCAGACTTAACCTCACTACCTTTTTTGGGTGCAGTCAAAGAGGGGGAAAAGAAGTATGGAAGGTGTAGAAGACATCAGACCTCTCTTATTCTTCGCCTCGTCTCCTTGCAGACAAATGGCAAAATTTGTGACGAAGATCCTGGCGAATGAAGAAGAAGCAAGGAGGTGGGAAGAGAAGAAAAGGGAACATATTTTATCTTTCCCTTCCATAAAGTGCAAAGCCACCCGCATTACCTCCCAGACTGAAAACTGCTGGAAGACGAAGGTCAAGGACAGTGAAAAGCTAGTCAGCCTTTTCATCTGTAGTTCTTGGATGAGGTAATAAGTTGAAAGATCCAATAGCAGTCAATTTTAAGAACATGAAGACCGGAAGCAGCCTAGTATAGACTTGTAATAGTTCTGTAATAGGTTTGTTTTTAGTTAGTTTATCCTTGTAATTGTAATGAAAAATATTAAAGGATAACTGACTTGTTGATGACAATCTGTTTTTGTCCAACAAAGGTCTTCACTCTTCATATGCTGAACTTACACACTCCAGTGTAATCAAAAGGCTTCTAATTCTCTCCTACTTAAGATCAAAACTGCTCTAAACCAACTTGAAAATCAATTGAGCAATATCTCTCCAAATCTATAAGGAGAAGATCTTAAGTAGAAAGCTGACTTTGAGGGGGAACTTTTTTGAGTTTATGCGACTAATTGTCAAAATTGTAAAAACTTTAAAGTTTTCCACACCTCATCAGCTTATGTTTAAGATGGCTTTGACCACACCAAAAATGAGAAAATTATTAGGACTTTTGATAGATAAATTCTTCCTTACTTTTTTATGTTTTGGTGGGTCAAAGATTGTAAAAGCCATCTTAGTTAGTTTTCCAGTTTCTGGAGTTCTAAAACTGTAATCCTTGTATAGGATCAATTGAGTTGTAATAGAACTTAGTAGATGAGAACGAGCATAGGAGATGACCGAGAACCACGCCTTGAAACGTGGTTTTCACCTAGTATAGCCTTGACCAAAACTGAGTTAGGGTACTCAGTATAGGATTTTCCATAATGACTAGGAGAAGGCAGTATGAGGGCTTTCCCGTACTGACTAGGAGAAGTCAGCATGATGGCGTTTTTCATACTGACTATGGAAAAATCAGTATGAGGGTTAGCCATATAGAGTATGGAAAGTCAGTATGAGGGCTAGCTATACTGACCTCGGGAAGTTAGTATAAGAGCCTCTACCTTTAAAGCACGAGCTATTCAAAGACATCGAATCTCGGTCAGACTTAGTCTGACACAAAGTTAGTGTATAGTACACTAACAAAGCAGAGCAGAGCAAACCTACGACATGGGCTATGATTGGACGACATCTTCTATGAGTCTAACAACTGGATTTATTTTTCTAACGGGCAAAAATTTGAAATGCTAGAGGAAGTCCTCTATAAATAGGACTGCACATCAACCTTAAACGGTTACGAATTTGAATGATTCTCACTATAGAAAGAGTGCTTTGCTAAGCCATCTCTCTAAGTTTCAATGTTTCTTTACATGAGACTTTAGTCCTTGACTCAATTTATTACTCCGTGCTAATTCTCCTTCGCATGATGCTGAAGCTTTCTAGCTTAAGCTATACCTTGGTGAATATATCTTTACTAGATATATTAATAGCAGTCAGTCTCCTACTCTGGGCTACTGATTCTAACAGGCGTATGCCAACCAACTGAGCTATGGGAAGAACAACAAACATCCAACCACGAGGAAGAAGGTTGCGGGGTGCTATCCTCACTTCAACCTGAAGACTAAACCTACAAGGAGTTCCTAGGCGAGTGACCATAGCAGACTGAAAGATGGAGGTGCCGACGGGCAGTGTATAAATCGTAAGGAGGCTTGTACTTAGTGAATTGTCCAGACCTTGGGTCTGAAGAGTCGAAGTAGGATATTTAGATCCAAACCACTCTAAAAGATCTTAGTGTTGTTTACAACTTTATTTATATTTTTGTCTTGTGTACTTTCGCTAACTGACTTTTGAAACCTTCTATACTTGTCCAAGTATTAAAGAGTGTATTCTATACAACGGCAGACCTGAGCTTAATTCTTAACAAGTACACTAAACTGAGTTCTATTTGCTTAGCTGAACAAGTGCAAGTGTGTTAATTTTTCTTCCGCTCTATATACAAACCTTCTGTTGCACATGTTTGTACTCTGATTTCGGGACTAATAGATAGCAATAGATGACAAATATCTTTAGGGAAGTAAATTGTGGGATATTATTTTCTAACAGAAAGAAAAGTAAGAATAAATTTCTTAATTTGTTAAATATTGTGATATATTTTCCTATTTTCCCTTCAAGATTAATGATATGTAATTTCACAAAAAGTCAAAAAAATGAATCTGCATTGCCTTATAGTTAGGAATTACTTATAATTTTGATGATATGTGACATATGTCAACACCCTAATCAGCTAATTGTTGTATAGAGCTTATTATAGTTAGAACTGATTCCAGTTTGTAATCATCTGTAAGCATAGAAAATCCGACATCCAATTGGAGATCAAGTGTGCCTGATAACTGACCAATCACTAATGGAGAAGAATCAACAAACCCAAGTTGAGAATATTCAAGACAACTGTATAAGTTCAGGAAAAAGAATTAGTTGGGAAAAAAGCCTCGAAAGTATCAACTATTTTTTCAGTAGTTAGTTAGCAAATAAGCATCTAAAAAAGAAGATTACTCTAGTTATATAAATGTGTTGAGGGCAGAATGGATGTTTCCTTAAAAAATGTGTGGATCAGTTAAGAAACTTTTCGAAGAACTAATCATTTAGTTAGAAAACTGACTACTAGGAGCTTGTGCTTTGGAAAAGGTTAATCGTGAAGAAGATTCGGAAGACACTACACATGGTTAGAATAACTCGTTGCAAAGACTGAAAAGTCTTAGACTTTTTAGTTTTGACTATATTTGTAGAGAGTAGTATAAATAGCACCTCAAGAAGAGAAGAATACTACTAACAAGCAAAAAACTCAATTAAGAATGCATAAAACTTCCCAAATACTCTCTTTGAGTTCTGAATCTCATCGTCACCACGAAAATTTGAGCACAAGGCCTTGACACTAAGTAAGGCTCAATGTCACTGGAGTTCACTGATCTACGGAGCAGTTAAGTAAATCTGAGACCTTCTCAGCAAGTATGTGATGGGAGTTTCTACACCAACCAACATTCAAGCGGAGAACATAAGCTATACCTCAGGAGTCAGTTGAAAATCCTTCCAAGTGGACTCTTGTGGTAAAGATTAGACGCCGAAGTATCCCTGAGACATATGGTGGACAAAGTTTTCTGTTTCAGAAGAATTGTAACTATGACCTATATTAAATTACTGAAAATAGGGAAAGCTATTGATTTCTGTTCAGTTGAAAAGAGTGGACGTAGGATCTCTTTGGCTGCGAACAACTATAAATCCTGTCTCATTTATTGCCTTTTGTCTCTGCACTTTAATTAAGTTTAATAACCCAACAAGTGATCCTCAATTATTGGTGTAGAACTTGAAACTGACTTTAATAATTGTTGGTCCCAAAACACAAAATATAGTACATAGCGGAAGCCTTAAGTGTGAGGAACCTCAACTGACAATTACTCTATGAGTTGTGACTTTGAAAATAAGTTAATAAGTTAACATTTTTCGAAGATACTCCAACAACTAGATAATTTGTTGGGTTTTAAGTGAGCTAGCAGGAAAGATAAAACTTATAAAAGAAGACATGATATTAAAATGATTTTGATGCCAAAAGATCCTACGTAGATTCTTTTATCAGAATTGATCGAAAATCCACTAAACAAGTTATAGTGCAATGTAAAATGTTTCTTCGCATTGCGGGAAACACCAATGTTCTCAGGCTTCTAGGAAACCTCAATTGTTGAGCTTTAACACGAACACTTGTTGCTAGGCCATCAACTTACTTCAATATGTTAAACTCTGTCGCAGTGCGTCGTTAGGTTTGAGAGATGGATGTTTATGATTTCGAGTGTGAGATGTAGTAGAAATTGGCTTCTGGATGAACTTCAAATTTTTCTTGGATTTAACATATCACTGATATATTGAACTCGGGTGGTCTTGTGAAGAACACAAAATGAATGCTTAGAGTGCTTGAGTATTCACAAATACTATTCAAGAAAATAGTTGCAGGAGCATTTATTGTTATATAATTCGTTATCTCTCTTGGAGCTTTGGGGATATTTATAGGTCCATACTCATTTTTCGAGGTAGTTCAAAAACTAGCTGTTTGACTTGCCTATCTTCAAAAACTTATGTAGTTTTTTTTCCTTTTTTCTTGGCTTTGCACAACTTTTGTTAGAATAGTTGGTAATCTGTCCTAGGAATCAATCAATATCTTTTGTAATTCCTGACTTTATCAGACTGACTTACTAAGGATAACTTCATTAGTTCTTTTTTATCTTGGCAGACTTGTTCCTTTTTTTTCAGTTTTGTCGGCTTTTATCTACCTTCAGAGTTTATTAGTCGGGACTCCTTCTCAATTGATTGCAACAGTTTGAGAGTCAGTCTTCAAGACTAATAAGTTCGTACTTTTGCTAACTTTTCAATTAATTTTAGGTTATTTTCTCATTAATTTATCGCATTTTACTTGTTTTTATTTGCATCGATGACTATTTGCACCTGTTTGGGTGTTGGTGATGTGTTTTTGCAGGTTTTGGGTTGAAAAAAAAGGCTAAGTATGAAAAGGGGTAAAAAAGCACATGCCTCTGTGTCAACTGATGCAACCCATGCTGGTCGACGTAAAGACCCGTAGGGCAATCAATATGAAGTCCAACGTGAAGCATGATGGAGTGTTCTACGTCAACTAACACATGGTGCATTGGTTAAATTTTGTGGTCGAAGTGCAACTCGATGTGGGGATTAACAGGGTCACAACCACGTTGATTGAAATGGAGTTTAAATATGGAAAACTCGTCCCAATACGAAGATATACATATTTTTGTTCCTAGATCTTGCCCAGAGTCATTCTTTGATAAATGATCACTATGAGTTAGACTAAATAGAATTTGGGATTGACATCTACTTTTATAAATACCCATGTATTTTTCATTTTTATGATTATTTTTTATCATATTTTTAAGTTTTAGACATTTTTTTCCCAAAGGAATTGTTGTTTACTTAGAGTTGAAGAATTGAGTCAAGATTGGATAGGATTAGAGCCGGATTTTGCAATAGTTCCTCTTTAATGCAAATTTATTTTAGGTTTTTATTTCATTATCTTGATTTATATAATGTCTACGAGTAGCTAATTTATTTATCAGATTCTAGGGTGATATTTACTATCCTGCATGCATGTTAGGGTTTAATTAAATTAAATTCCTTTCTTATCAAGATTTACAAAATTCTGGTTTACTTCTCAGCTTAAATCTATTGGCCACTTATTTAGGTTGCTAGTTAATTAACTTGAGACTCAAAAAGTAAAAGATATTAATGGAATAGGATTTCATAATATGGTTTTAATTCTTGTCTAGGAAGGAAGAAATTATCATATAAATAAATGTGATGTTTTGTTGAGTTGTTAAATTGATTTAGAGACCGAAAGGGTATAGGATTTTAACAATCAACTTTGTGATTACCAAATCAAGTAATTTACAATACTTTTCTGATGTTTCAACTTGATAAGGGTTGTTGGTCCCAAGATCTGAGTTGATGCACAACGGAGATTAGATTGAATATATTTACACGTCACAAATTGATATTTGCTCACCAATTTGTGTTTTTGAAAGCTTGTTAGTTAAGAGAGCATGAGGTTAGATTTTGTTTCAAATATACTCCAACACATAGGATGTGTTGAGTTTTAAATCCTTGCAAGAAAATAAATAATGCAGTAAAGAAAAAATGGATATATAGAGGTTTGACGCTTAAATTATTATGTCCTCTCTTCAGACCTATGTCTGGAAATTATTAAGCTTTACAGGAGTACAAAGAGCTCAAGATCTATAGCTAAGTGGTAGATGCCAATGTCTACTAGTCCACTAGCTCACTCGCCCAGGCATTTATCTTTCTTTCGGCTTCCCAAACTTGGAGAGTGGGCACACCATGCATCTTCCTCCTCTTGAGTTGCAAAATTTAAGGTTCTTTCTAGAATTGTCGAACTTCAGGCTAGATGCCCGTGATAGTTCCTGCTTGGAGATAAGCTGAAATTGTTGTGTTCCTACTGGGAAAGTAAAAAAACCAAGAGTATCTACCTTATAAAATAAAGCATGACATTTGATTTGGAAATTGTGGACGTGTGTGAAGTCCTTTTCGAAGCAGGCTTTCTAATAGGAACCCAGAACACTGTTCTGGATGAGTGTAATTCCCATGTGATCGTTGACCGCCATGGTTAGCCTTCCTAGCCTTTGCAAATGAAGTCTGATTAGGCTCAGGCCTCAAGTAGTTGTTCCTTCTACTTGGCATAATCCTCCTCTCATACATAGTATAAGACTTGGGTCTCTTGTTTTTGAAATAACCAGGTTGTTTGTTTGACCTCCTCGCAACTGAAATTTGTTGCTTAGTTAAACTAGTCGTAGAAATTGATTTCCTCACAGTAGGAACATACTATTTCACCAATTTCTTAGATTGGACCGGCTTCCTTCCAGTTCGTGACTCAGCCAGATTGGGATTATACTATTTTACCAGTTTTCCCTATGAACCGACTTCTTTGTCACTTGCTGATTGGCCGGTGGGTTGATGGCAGACCAAATTTAGCCTTTACAGCAAAGGCAGGTACGTTGTTGACTATCCCCTTGCCTTTCAACCTTGACTGATGACTGGATTTTTTTTATAAAATACATTTTCTTGTTTCCTATGCCGATTCGGGAAGAAGATACTAAATTGCTCAAAATATTTTCATT
The DNA here is from genome assembly GCA_026898455.1 of Plectranthus barbatus. NCBI lineage: Eukaryota > Viridiplantae > Streptophyta > Magnoliopsida > Lamiales > Lamiaceae > Plectranthus > Plectranthus barbatus. Next base: position 270,905 of record JAPKLW010000197.1, read on the forward strand.
TAAACAAAGATCCGCTTTGTTTTTGGGGTCTCTTTGAACTAAGAGCACTTCTTCAAGTTCTCTTGAGCTTTTCATAAAGGAACTCATGTGAGGTTCCTGCTCTAGGTTTTTCCTTTTCAAGGAATCACATTCCTTTTTAAGATTTTCAAAATTTTTCAAAAGTATGGAATGTTCATCCTTGAGTTTTGCCAATCCCTTACTGGCTAACCTAGATTTTTCAATCTCATTAGTAAAAAATGAAGCTTTTAGTTTTCAGCGAGGAGTTTTCACCGGCTATGACATTTTTAAAGCATAAAATTTTGAAAATTATTTTAAAAGAATATGGAGGGTAATATTCTCTGAATCGGAGCAATATGATTCAGGCCCCTCTAATATGCATGTAGAAGGTATAGAAACTGGTAAGAAGTCAGTTACCCGTTCACCGGTTGTGGTGAGAGCCTAATCAGTTTCTATTGTGTCTTCTTCCTCTCCGATTGCGACCATGAATACCAGCAGTGCTTCCTCCTCCAACTCTCCATCCAATGTGTATTATTTATCATCCTTGTCACGAATGTATGGAACTTCTATTTTGAACAACATTTCTCTAGCAACCGCCTTCGATGCTCTTCGCTCAATGATATGAGGAGTTGCATTCGAAGCAAGATCAAGGAGATCTCTTCACGAATCTCATTTCATTAGTTTGAGGGACATAAGTTTTGGCTTTGGCTTTCTCAAGAAATTTAGCCAATCTTTTCATCTGCTCCTCAAGCTCAGTAGAGCTCTCTCTTTCCTTCTAGTAGGAGGTTGATGTCATCAGTGCTTCCTTTGTTGAACTGGATTGACCGGTAGGTTTGTCTGTGTGGAAGGACTTCTTCGACCTAAATTTTGTGTCCTTCTTAACAAAGTAAACTGCCTCTTTAGTATGGTGAGTTGGTGAAATGGCCATTCGAATGGTTTCATTCTTGTTCAGCATTTGAATGTCCCACTTGTGAACTTAGAGTTGGGTAAACAACTCATTGGTAGTGATCTTGGAAAGATCTTTCTCCTTCTGACTCGTTGTCTTGATGAACCAATTTTCTTCCAGGATTTTGGACAGGAACTTGGCATTTAGATTTGCTGTTGAGTATACCCTATCTAATGCCTTCAGCTCGCTCATGATTGAGTTGAAACGAGCTTCCATCGACTTGATACTCTTTCCAAGAATCATTTCAAATGATCCATATTTGTCGATACAGATTTGGAGCTTGTTTCTCTTGATTTGCTCAATTTCTTGGCACAATCCGCCAAGGTAGTCCTATAATTCTTTAGCATCGTCTTACTTCATGACTTCGTTGACAAGTGACTCGAGTAGAGCTGACAGGATCAACTCATGAGAAACAAAGTCCAGCTGGGCACGCCATTAGTCCTTCTGTATCTAATCACCATAGGGCTTCTCGATCATGTCTGGGCCACCTTGACTTTCGATCCGGGTGTTGAACTTCAAGATCTTTATTGAGCCATGCTCGATGACATATACCATCTTTGGATGTATTCTTTTGAGCTGGATGGTAGATCTCTTCATCCAGATGGCAAACTTCTCCGCCGAGTATGGTGAATGCTTTGCAACATTCATCATTGAATGCAAAACATGCTCCCTAAATAAGGAAATAGTGACTCAAAATAGTTCAGTCTGCGAAGACCGAACCGCTCTGATACCGCTTGTTAGTCCGAAGATTACAGTTGATGCACACAAGAAATTGGATTGAATGGATTTGCACGTCATAAATTGGTATTTGTTCACTAGTTTGTGTTTCTGAAATCTTGTTATTTAAGCGAGTCAGGGGTTAGATTCTATTTCAGATATACTTCAACACATAGGATGTATTGAGTTTAAAATCCTTGCAAGAAAATACACAATGTAGTAAAGGGCAATTATAGAGGTTCGGAGCCTAAAGTCCTACATCCTATCTTCAGACCTAAGTATGGAAAACACTAGGCTTTAAAAGAGTACAAATAGCTCACAATATATAGCTAGCTGGTGTTGGAATTGTATACATAAAAGCATTATGATTAGTATATTGCGAAACATTATGTTTGATATACTGTAATAATTAATGACTTGCAGTAAGCAACTCCTGTCGGAATTATCAATCATATGATGTGGACAAATACATCCAGTTATCTCATCGATAGGGAGATCATACGGTGTGTAAGAGATCACGGAAGATTTTACAGATCATTCGACCTATCGAGGTATCAAAAATTATCACAGCTGAGACAGTTTTTGGTATGACTGTCTGTTTAGGCTGCGGCACACAAGTTATATAAGTTGTTTATCTTGGTTGTTTTGTGTGACCGACACATCTCATTGTATTGATAGTATCAACAGTGTGATGAACCATTCTAATTTAGATATGAATGAGTAACAATCTCGGCAACTTGGTTGAATCTAAAGTCTATTGAAGGCTAAGGGGCACACATGGGTTGACTGTCACTTTGACTTGCTATGGTGGAGAGTCTTACATGTACTCGTATGTCTGCATCTTGGGTGATGGTAGTTTGTGTTGGGTTTCCATAGGCTGAATTTAGATAACCATATCCGTTTCAGAATGGAGACATTCCCTTGGAAGCTTAACAGATTTGTTATGGTATGTCCCGCAGACTAAATCATTTTTTTCAAGCATAAGTGATAAGGAATGAGTGGTACTACTCATGAATAATAAGAGATTAATTAATTGTAGCTAATTCTTATATGCTGAATTAATTAATGAATGTCTGAAACCTTAAATATGGGGTTTAACGGAGTCAATGCAACCTGTTCCTAATAACATTGTAATAAAATTGATGTTTATTATTTAATTATGTTATGGGTCAAACATGAAATTAATTACTAGAATACCCACTTTATTATTTTCATTTGATGTCTAATCTGATCCAATAAATGCTCTGAGCTCATTATGGTTTATTAAACCCTAATAGCCCGTTCTCTAGATCTTTAAATAGATCAGTTCTCTCAGTTCCACATAAGATTTGAGATTATAGTTTCACAAAACTAAAACCCTAGAGAGAGTAGAGAAGGGCAGCGGTTGGAGTAGGATGGAAAGGAGAAATGTAGTTCTTCCAGCGCAGTTTCAATCTAGTAGCGTATCCTCACCAGATTTTCGGATCAAGCAAGTTAACATATCAGAAGATCAGATACGTAGGAACACCAATCAACCATCTACCGTTGTTATTCAAATAGTAGGAGTTGTTGTATTCCTTGAATCCATGAATTAAATTAAATAGGAGCATGCATAGGGAATTTACAATTTGTCATGGTATTTATTTTGATATTCCATAATCTTGGGGTTTAATAAATAAATGGCGATTCACATCGCCTATTGTAGACTCAGTTCCTACAATTGGTATCAGAGCCCGATTTTGTATTTTATGGCTCTGTCAGAAAATAAATTTTGACATTAAATTTATGCATGTTATTTAATTTATTGTCGATGTATTTATCGGTCGTGAGTGGTTTTTGTTCTCGTGGCCCCTCTCTTGTTTTGGATTCATTTTTATCGCGAGAAAATCTGCGCTTAGTTTTATAGGAAGAATATATAATAGATTTAGATCTATTTGTTGTATTTTTTATTCAATCTATAAACTGAGAAAATGAGAGAGAACAAAGAATAGTGACAAAGATGGCTGTTTCTGGAGGTGGTTGGACAAGCTATAGCTGCTCGCATGCGTCAGGAAATATTGACCGGCAGTGGTCGTCGGCCAGCGAGCAGTGGCCGCACGCAAGTAATAGCAGTCGCGGTCTTCTTTCTTCTTGAAAAAACAACAACCGCGCACAGTAGTGGTGGCGTGCTCGGCAGTCGGGCACAACAGCAACCTCTGGGCTGGGCTGCGGTTTGTGATGGCACAGTCGATGGGCACGAGAGCATCATTGGCTGGAGTCAATGGTGGTAGCAGCTGCGTGAAAGTGGCACGCGGTGGTTTAGCTACAAGGCAGGTGGCGGCAACCCTAAATCGAGCTTCGGATTGCCTCAAGCTGTTGCGGGTTGGGGTTTCAGATGTGGGCTGGGTCGCGGGCCTAGTGGCCCGACAGAGGCCCGCAAGGCTGAAATTAGGGTTTTCTGTACTTTTTAGGGTTTTACAACCCTATTGGCCTGAAACCCTATTTCCTGGCCCTAACTGTAGTATTTTTCAGCCCAAATTGCAGATTTCATATTAAAAGAGTAGGAGCCGAGTTTGAATATCTGTATTAAATCAAATATCTATAATAGATAGATTCATTTAATTTTTATTTCCCATGTTATTGCGTCTAGGGGCCACGAGAATTTTTTATATTCTCATATGATATGATTTATTATGTGTACAATAGTAAATAATAAGAAAATAGCTACTGCTTTTATTATTTATTATTTAAATTATGTTGTAGGTAATAAGAGAGAATGCTACTGCTCTATTACATATTGTTCAAAGAATGCTTTATGTGATTTATTTTATGTATCAAATTATGTCTATAAATTCCAGAATCATGTTAGGAAATGATGGAATTTTAAATATGACATAATTTATGGATCATAAAATAATATGTGGGCATAAGAACCTTTTGAAAGAAAAAGTCTAAGCAAGATTTTTTAATCAACAAGACCTCCACAATGCAGTCTCATATTTGAAGTGGGCAGTGGAGTGAGTAGACGTCTACACGACCATAGCATGCTTACTTTATTTGTTCATAAGTTCTAATAGATGAGATTTCTAAATAAAACATTTAAACATGTGAGAAGTGAAAAGTGGAGTAGATGTCTACACGACCGTAGATTGCTTACTTTATTTGTTCATAAGTTCTCTGGGATTGTTTTAAATGAGATAACAAAGGTTGAAAAACACATGCGTCATGGGTCTACTACGCATGACAAATCGTCCTATTAACTTACGAAGTTATAATTGTGGTAAAATACTTCTGAAAACTGGTGTGGCTGTTGCTGCTTCTCTTTCTGTTGGCACATTGGTTGTTGGCTCCGCATGTGCTAGCTTCACAGCTATTGATATTTCTCCTACTGGTTCCTCACGAGCTGGTACTTCAGCTGCTAGCTCCTCACCATCTTGAGCATTATCAGCTCCATCTTCTGACTCACCACCTACTAGATCGCTATCTAGGTCTTCATCAGCAACCATCTCTTCTACCTTTGGAAGAATATTATCATCATCTTTCTCTTCATGCTCGATTCTTCTAGGTTGGATTCCTCTTTGATTGATGTTCTCATTTAGGGAAATGGAATCCAATGCGTTAGCATGACCTTTTGCATCACTGGCCCTCTCGGATGATTGTGGACCAACTGAGACTGTCGGTTGGCAAGATGAATCACTCATAGATCTAGTCTAAATAATTTATTTAGGATGATGAATAATATTACCCAATTTTCCATTGACATCATTGATATGTTAAATAGCATGCTGCAACTCTTTCATGGTCTCGTTCACTAAAGTAGTCTCATCAAATATAACATGGCACGTTACTTCCACATGCCCGGTAGTCTTGTTAAATACTCTGTAAGGCTGATGAAAATGGTATTAATATCTAAGGAAGACACCTTTATCAACCTTAGGCGAAAAGGTATTCAAATTTTAACTCTTGTTCGTGTGAATGTGACATGGAGAACCAAAAACACGAAGATGAGCTAAAGTAGGCTTATGACCGTAGTAGACCTCGTAGGGAGTCTTGTTCGCCTGGACATTGAGACCACTCCTATTCTGAGTATAGCACGTTGTGATGATTACTCCTCACTAGTATTTTTCATTCAAGTTGGCTTCGGCAAGCATCGTTCTCACTATTTTTTTTAGTACTCTGTTTCTTAGTTCTTCTAGCATGTTCTGTTGTGGAGTTCTTGGAGTCGACTTCTCATGGCCAATCCAAATCTCTTCACAAAAGTCATTAGTGGCATGTTGCAAAACTCGGTCTCGTTGTCCAATCTGATCCACTTTACTGAAACTCCCTTCTCATTCTGAATCCGCATCACCAACTCCTGCAGTGTCATCTTCATTTCGTCTTTCATCTATAGTGGCTCCACCCAGGTGTATCTCAAGTACTCATCAATGACTACGATAGAGTATCTTCTCCCAGCTATGGTGGGTGGGGTCACAAGTCCATATGAAGATGCTCCACCACTCCCTCGGTGCTCACTACAATTTCCTTGCTCTTGAATGAAGTTTTGAACTGCTTTCCAAGTTGGCAAGCTCTGTAGATTCCTTCCTTCTTGAATTCACCCTTGGGTAGTCCTTATACCAGCTCATACTTTGCCAAGTGGTTGATGGTGTTCAAACTGAGGTGGCTCAGCCTCTTATGCAACAATCAGGTGATGTCCTCTACATTGGCTGCCACAAAGCATAAGTTAGCTTGACTGATTTCCCAATCAACTAAGCATAAACCTCCTTTCTTTATGCCTCTAATTTTCACTTCTTTTGTAGCTTTGTCATTGATCAAACAATCTAATTCGGCGAAGGAAACCTTGAAGCTATTCTCACTAAGCTAAATTATTCTAAGCAAGTTGTGTTTCAAGTTGGTGACAAGAGATACATTATTGATCTTGATTCCATCTTGCTCCACACATCTCTTTTCCAATAAATTGCCCCTGAGTTGTCACCGAACATAACCGGTGGTCCCTTGACCATTATTAGATCTTTCGGCAGATCCCTTTTCTCTAGTCATGTGAGTTGAGCATCCACTATCGAGGATCCACAAACTCCACTTCTTTTGAAGTTGATGCACATGTACCTATTTATGCAAAATAAAGATCATATTTTAAGTCCCCGATCAATAATGGGTCTTGTAGGATTAGTGTGCTAGATAAGCCCCTTGGGGATCCAAACCCGAATGGTCTTTAATGTAGGAAGCTTCTCAATGCTTTTTCCTACAACCTTCTTATTCCTCCTGAAATAATGCATGGATTTTTTTGGGAAGATTATGGTTGTGCACAAGTGTGTGGAGTCCGCTTCGAAGTTGGCTTCCTTGATGGACCTGAAAAAATTGGTTTCGGATATGTGTGAGAACCACATGGCTTCCTAGGATAGAATTATCATTCATTTTAGTTAGCCTTCATAGCCCTTGAAAAAGAAGTTTTGTTGGGCTCGGGCCTCAAGTAGGTGTTCCCCCTACTTGGATGAATTTTTCTCTCACTTTGGGAATGTGAGAAAAATCTCTTGTTATTGTAGTAACCAGGGGTGTTAAGCTTCATTACATGCCAAGCTGGTGTACTCCTAGCTTGTGCTACCCTTGCTGGCTGCTTGCCCAACAAGTTGTGCCAGCTGGAATCCTTTCAGCAAGAACTTGCTGCTCAACCAGCTTGTAGGGCTTTGTTGGTTTATTCACAAAATGCTGCCTAGCCAGCTTGTGGTTGTTGGAAGACCAACATTTTGCATTATCGGCAGGAGCGGTTACATTCGTTACTACCCCTTTACCCTTCATCACTTGCTGATAACTGGACTTAGTTTTGACATACACAATTTTATTCTTCACATTGATAGCACCTGATGACGATGCATGATTTCTCAAATCAGTTTTATTAAAACCAAGATCTGATTCATTTAATGGATCTCTCCGGGTCAAAAGTATCTCATCTAGAACTCTTGAGCTCTTTGAAATAGAGAATTTGCAAGGTTTAGGCTCAAGGTTTTTTCTTTTCAAAGAGTTACACTCATCATTAAAAATGTTAAACTTTTGAAGAAGAGCATAGTGTTCTTCTTTGAGTTTTGCTAGTTCCTCACTGATAGACCTTGATTTTTCAATCTCATTTGTCAAAATAGAAACTTGTGGTTTCGACGAAGTGGTTTCACCAACTAAGACATTTTTCAACTCATAAAACTTAGAAGACTCTTTTTTATAGTGAGTAGAGTGAAAAGTTCTTTGATTCGGAGCAATACGACTCAGGGTCCTTTGTGATGCATGCATGAATAAATAAAACTGGTAAAAAGCTAGTTGCCTCATCATCAGCAAGTGTACGTCCTTGTTAGTAGTCCTGATTATCAGCTTCTGCCTAATCTCCGATTACTGCCATGAATAATAGCGATGCCTTCTCCTCCGACTCTTCCTCTGACAACACGGACTCGTCGTCATAGTTGTGAATATCTAGGACCTCCGTCCTAGAGAGCAGTGCCTTGGCGACGGCCTTTGATGCTCTAATCTCGAACAGACGCCTCAATTTGTCTATCTCCTCCTTATCCACATATGGAAACTCGAGCTTTATGTGGTAGGGAAAGTTGCACTCGAAGCATAAGCGCTGAGGTCTCTTCACAAACCTCTTCTCAGCTGATTGAGGAGTGTTAGATTTTGCCTTGGCCTTCTCCAGAAGTTTTGAAAGACGACACATTTGTTCTTCAAGCTCAGTGACTGTGCTCTCTCCATCATTTACGGTGCAGGTAGATGTGGTGGGGGGTCTATGTCTTTTGTTGCCCCGCTGGTTTCTCAGAGTGCGAGGCCTCTTTGGTCTTCTTTCATTCTGGAAGTCCCTTATAGGTAGCATCTTTTGCATGCTTGCCTGGTGAACTGGTGGCATCCCAGACATCTTCGTTCTTATTCGCCATCTTGATTTCCCACTCGTGAGCTTGGAGTTGAGCATATAACTCCTTGGTAGACATCTTGGAGAGATCTTTCTCCTTGAGTTTGGTCGTCTTCATGAACCAATTATTCTTGGGCAACTTGGACTTGATCTTGGCATTTTGATCCACTGTTGAGTACACCGTGTCCAAGGACTAATATTTGTCCACGCAGATTAGAAGCTTGTTCCATTTTATTTGCTCTAACTACTAGCTCAGGCTGCTGAGGTAATCCCATACCTCCTTCGCATTGTTAACATCGATCACATCTTCTAACATTGACTCTAGGAGAGCTGAGAGGATTAGCTCGTGAGCTATGAAGTCTAGTTGGACTCGCTTCTTATTTTCAAGAGCCCACTCAACATTCAGCTTTTTTATCATCTCTGGACAAGTAGTGTCTCCTCCAAAATGAACGTTGACCTTCATAGTCTTTGTGGGTCCAGTCTCCAGCATATTAGCCATCTTGGGATGTATGTTCTTCCATTTGATAAGGATCTTTTCTTCCATTCCGCGTTGTAAGGTGGAAGTTTCGAGATATTCATCCTTGTGTTACATGCTCGCTATACAAAAAAATGCAAGGAATGCATCTGGTCCAAAGTGACTGAAAACATCTTGTCTGTGAAGACCAACTACTGTTATACCACTTGTTGGTCCCAAATCAGAGTACGTGAAAACGGATTGATTAGAAAGTTAGTTGGTAGATTCTTTGTGCGAACAAGCTTTAAGGATCATATACTTTAAGATCGCCTTCCTTAAAGTCTGGACTTATAAAGAGTCTGCTTGTCTTGGCTCGCTTGTCTCTACTAGTTGGTTTGTCAATCTCCTATTATGGTGGACACTTTGATGGTAAGCTCCTTGCTGGTGGATCACCAGTTGGTATTGACATGTCAACCAGCTACTTCCAAAGGTAAGACCCTCAGCTGGTGAAGGAATTTTAACTAGCAACCTCCAAACAACCTTGCGATCAGCTCCTTACAACTTGATAGATGCTAAACTTAACATTACAAGTTTGAGCTAATCCTAGATGGAGACATACTAACTGGTGGTATATTTGACACAACAAAACATCATAAGAAGGAAGGATTTGTAACAATAATTTCTAAATAGTGGAGTGATACAAAAAAATATGCCACTGAAGAGAGAAGATCCACACTCTTTCACCATCTCCTAAGTCATTAGAGGAGAGACTTTTGGAATATGTCTATCTTCAAGAGGCTGGAAATTGGGACATCAAGAACACTACCATCATGCTTCACGTCGGCCTTCATCTAAATGATTGATGATTCGAATTTTATCTTGATTGTGTATTCTTGTGAATGACTGCTACTTGGATAGTAGAGAGACTTGTGCAACAGTGCAGTCTTGTAGTTGCATGTGATTTGATTTCCTGCCTGTTAGTTTAAATTTGGGGAGTTGATTAGTTCGTAATTTTGCTAACTTATCAATTGGTTTCTAGGTTGTTTTCTCATTAATTTGTTGCATTTTACTTGTTTTATTTGCATTGATGGTTATTTGCATTTGTTTGGGTGTTAGTGGTGTGTTTTTGGAGGTTTTGGGTTGAAAAACAACTAAGTATGAAAATTACAGTTTAAATGTACATCCAATTAAATAATTAAAGTTCAAAAACTTATTAAACGCATATCAAATATTCTGACAGAAACTGACGCCTAAGCGATTTGGGTAAGACTTAGGCGACATTTTGGAAGTATCAAGTAGATAAATCTACTTTATATTTTGACATTTTAAATATAAGATATTAAAATATAAAAGATAATTTCATCAAAATGTTTAATTGACCCATCAAAATAAAAATGGATCAATATTAATCAAGAATCCTATAAATCTTTTAAAGTTTAAACAGTAATGATAACTACTCGAAGGGTAGTAGTGAAAACACTTTTATAATCACAAGGTCATGGTTCCGAGCATTTATTATTTTTATTTCTAAAAATCAAAATTGATAATTTAGAATATTTAGATATTGTTCTTGATTAAAGGTTATAAAATGGTTGATATGGTAAGGTTGTAATTTGAAAAATCGAATAGGAATTGACAATTCAACCCTCTAGTAGTGGGTCCGGGTGCTCCATGATGTTGTTTTGTTTTACGTTATAATAATAACTATAATGACTATGATTTTGCCTAGTATCATAAGGTAAGAATTATATTCTTTGGGCATATTATTGAGGGTAAATTTGGAAATAAAGTAAGATCATAGGGTGAGAGTTGGCCCCCTTGAGTGATGAGTGCATTAACGTGAAACATCATAGCCGTTGACGGCTTACTTCCTCTTTTGGAATGGTTGCATCATCTATTTTATTTTTGTAATGAAATATTTCTATTATGAGTTTATTAATTTATCACTTGAAACATAGTTTAATTATTAATATTAATTAATATTTTATTCAAAATTTAAAATATTTAAAATATTTTAATTTAGAACCCAAAAAATTATAATATTTTCTATCTAGGATGTTAATATCAGGTATTGAATTTGGATTGAGGATTTAGGATATTTCAAACCTTGAATTAAAAATTCATCTTGCTGTTACTGAATTAATAATTAAACTATCTTTTCAATATCTTGGATTAATATTACTTCTTTTCATTTATGCAACTTTGCATTTTTTCTTCATTTTTTGTTTTTCTTGTTATATACCGATTTTGTGGTTGGATTCATATATATCCTAGTTTTTCTTAACACAACTCCTTACAATTTGCAATTATATTATAATTTTCACAAACATAATATGAAATTTTGAAGATTTTGTTACTATAACACAATCTTTAGAGACTAAAAAATATTCCTTTAAATGTTATCCATATAAAACAAATCTATACAAATACATTTTGCTAAATAAAAAAAAATTAACTTGAATATAAGTTTCAGCGGTTGGACTTGGACAATTGTGCTACCATTTTGGGTTCTATTAGCAATCGCAAGAACCCGTGCTAATAGTGGTGAAATAAAAATGAAGATTTGATTAGTATATTGAATAAATAATGATTTTAATTGTATAATGTACGATGAGATTGACTCATAAAAACTAGTGACTGAAATATATAATAATAAATTATACAATTATAAATATTTTAAATAAAATATAAACTTAGAAAATTTATTTAAATTTGAATAAGGCTCTGCATCTAACTATATCAGTGATTTGACATATAAATGCATATTGTTTCTATTATATATAATTGACAGCCATATTTGGTGATCCTTGAAGCAATGAGAGTTGGGTATTGTGATGATTCAGATGAGCTGGGGTGGTAGTTTTATCTCATAAATAATATATGCCCCATTTAACAGAAAGATGTTCAAGAAACTACTTCACTCATCTCCATTAATGAGAGCTCATCATCATCATCTCCATTGCCTACAAACTACTTCATTATTCACCACCAAATCCTACAAATGAATCAAATCAATAATCCAGAGTCGATTCCGAACGAGTTCATTGGGCTCTGGGGACGGTCCTACTAAGAAGTGAGCATGATAAAGGTGTTGTATCTTCTCTATGATTAAAAATTCAATAATTTTAAGAACAGATGAAATCTCTTAGCTACTCCAAGTTAGTTCTTTTTGGAGAGCGGTAAGAAAATGCTAAATAATTGCTAGTTGAAATCATAAATGTGATATCGCTATGAGCCATCCCATTTTATGGATTTTGGGCATTACATGGAGTGCCTCAAGGTTTATCGAGTGGTTTCTGACCTTGATTGAAGCACTTTGGAAGAATATCTCTCTTTCTATTCAAAACTATGTTACACATGATAAATATATATCTCCATCTCAAATGGAAATAAATTATGGCTAAAATTACCCTATATCAAAGTAAATGAGATCAGAGATGCCAATTGACGCAGATAATTGGGTTTTAGGTTTGTGTTATTAGGTTGCAGATTATTCTCTCAGGGTCAAATCAAACTAAAATTTTAGCAAATTCTAAATCTTGACAACAATTCTAACCCTTTAATTTTTGTATCAGAACATTAGACTAATATATTCATGAATTATTTTTCATACATAAATTTGTTATGAGATTTTTATAGACCATTAAAAGAAATCTTTTTCATTGATCTCACTATCTTAATTTTGTAAATAGTAAAATATATATGAGGCATTTATTTTCTTTCATAAATAATTAAAAATGGCAAATTCTCATATGAGACGGTCTCATCATTTTTATTGTGAGACGAATTTAATGAAATAATGTGTTTTTTAATTGTAAATGATGTCTCACTATTTTTATTGTGAAACGAATTTAATGAAATGATGTATTTCTTTATTGCAAATGATGTATTTCTTTGTTGCAAATAATGTAATTTTTAAAAATGAAATGATGTATTTAACTTATTGAAATAATGTATTAAGGTCCGTCTCACAATAAAAAAATAGTGAGACCGTCTCTCAGGAGATCAACTCATTAAAAATGTATCACAATTTTTATGTAATCATTAATTAAAATAATACAAGTATATTATTTTTATTTTATCAACATATGAACATGTTCCATTAAGGACTTAAATATTTAATAAAAATTATTTACACTACAAATAATTATATAACTTATCATAAAAATATGATAGATTTTGATAACATAGTTGTGATTAAAAATAGTCATAACAATATTAATCTGGTTATTTAGGTGATTCATGCTATATATTTTAACCCTAATGTAATTTTTGATCGATTAAATCAAATTAACCAAAAATCTCGAAATGAATTTACATACCTATATAAAACTATTACTCCCTCCGTCCCAATTTATTAGTCCCACTTTCCTTTTTAGTTTGTTTCATTTATTAGTCTCATTTCCTAAAATGACAAACTTTTTCACACTCACCAATAAAATATTAATTCCACCACACTCACAAACATTGATTATTGTGCCATTTCAAAATGGGACTATTAATTTAGGACGGAGGGAGTATTTTTTATGAGAAACTTAGAGATCACTTGCAAAAGTTGCACTAAACTGAAAGGGCAAAGAGATATAATTGTGAGTGCCAAAAAATTCAACCTTGAAACTCATTAGGCATTATTGTTACATGTGATGGCTTGATGTATATACATGTGAAACTCTTAAATGTGATATTTTTTTTTATATTTAATTTGAAACATTTTCTTGGGCCATCAATCTGTACAGTCCCCCATTTGTGCATGAACTCAAAAGCCTTCTGCTTTTTTTCTGATCATTGCAACTTATTACATCAATATCCCTCGACAGGATTCCATCATGGAATTAAATTATGGTGGTGATGTCTTCACGTGAGATTAGGATTAATTACTTTCATTTCACACACGCACTCATTCTATGCAGTCTTCCTTTCTCTATTTTCATCTATGTAGTGCAGCCACCTTTTTGTTGGAGAGAATGATATATAACATCGATATATGTCACGGGTATGATTAGAATATTTGTATTTGAAAGACATGAATGTAAATTTCTTTAGACTTCAAACGGGTGCTCATATAGGGTTTAGTGCCTACTTGTAGGCTAAATAGTTTCTAGGCGTTATTTAATCGGTAAAGTAATTTTTTTATTTTTAATTATTTTAAATAATAGATATTAAAAAATAAAAAATAAAATTATGTAAAATTTTATTTATTTATTTAAAAAAATAAATGATGTCTAGATCAGTACCTAGTAGGGGTGGCAATTGGGTTGGGTTCAGGTTGGCAGGTCTGGTTGAGGCCTAATATTAACACGTTATATGCCAACCCGAACCCAACCCATTTATTTTTCGGGTCTAGAAAGTTCAACCCGAACCCGACCTGTTTATTTTCAGGTCGACCCGAGAATGACCCAAATGACCCATTTAATCTTATTCAAATATTCTAACCAAATTTAAAAAATAAAATATATAAATCTTTTTAGTTCAAATCTTATTTAAAATATTCTAACCAAATTTAAAAATAAATAAATTAATCTATATATATATATATATATATAAATTAAAGCACAGTAGTAAAATAAATTGTTCACCCCAAAAATTCACATATTTTTATTTTATTTTTATTTTATTTATTCTATTATAACATATATACAATAAAAAATAATTAAAAATATTAAAAAAATTATATTTGTAACTTTTTCTTTAAATTGTTATATCTCATTAATTTATTATATTTACTATTCTTTTAGAATAATACAAATATAACATTGTTATAGGATAATATTAAAATCAAATCTCATAGACTTTATGTTTAATGTACTTCTTTTTATTTTTATTAAATGTATATATAGTTTGACGTATAATGTAGAAAATAATTTATATTATAATATGTGTAATATTAACGAATAAAAATTAAATATATTAAAGTTAATCTATAAAAAATGTTTAGATATATAGCTTTATTAATTTCATCTTAATATATTATAAAATAAAAAATCATATAATTAATTTGCATATAGTGCGGTGTAAATCATTACATCACATTAATTTTATTTTACTTGATATATTTTAATGTTATAGCACATACATATATAATATATTTTAGTAAAACCTTATGTTTTCACTATTTTATCTTTCTTTATAAGTTTTGTATTTTATCTACTTGCTTTGGTATTATCAAATAAATAAAAATACTTAGATGTATAATATAAAAAATATATATTATAAATATACTAATATATTCATATATATATAATATGTTTATAATCTTATAATTATATTTTAAATAATTAGATAATGTATCTATATATTAACGGAAAATAGTGAAAAAACTATTCCCATAAAAAATATTGTATCAATTTTTATTTTTATATATTTATTATATTATAACATAAATATATTCTTTATAATAAAAGATATAAGAAATTCTGTTTGTCATTTTCTTTAAATATTACATCCCACTAATTTATTATATTACTATTTTTTATATAATACAATTATAATATCTTTAATAGGACAATTTTGTAATCAAACCTCATTGAATTTGTGTTAGGCATATTTCTTATTATTATTATTGTAATTATTATTATATGAATAATTTGTAGTATAATATAGAATTTAATTTATAGTATAACACATTGAATATAATATTCATGAATAAAAATCAAATATATTAAAAATAATTGCTAAAATGGTAAGATATAAAACTTTATTAATTTCAAATTAATAATTTGGCGGGTTATTCGGGTTACGCGGGTTGACCCACAGGTGACCCGAACCCGACCCAAAATTTAATTGGGTTCGTGGGTTCAACCCAAAATTGACCCAACAGTTAAATGGGTTGACCCAACCCACTAATTTCGTGTTAGGTTCAGGTCGGGTTGTCGGGTCTAGTCAGAGATTGCCGCCTCTAGTACCTAGCCCACCTAAGCGATGTCTTACTCACTAAACTGACTCGAGATTTGAAGTTTTTTGGTTAGGCTAGGGTCCATCTAACGCTTAAATAGCCCTAAACCACGGCCCTAATTGGTGATTTTTTTACAAAGAAATTGGATTAATAAGAGTGAAGATAAATATTTGTAAAGGAACTAAAGGGAGATCTTGTGTTTATGCATAGAATCATAAAAACAACTTTCAGTGGTCAGCCATACAAATAAAGTTTATGTTGTGTTAAAAAAATGAAAACACGAAAATTATCATTTCAGAATTTAAAAAATAGTTTAGTAATCATTCAAATTAAAAAAAAAAAAAATTCAATCATTAACTCAAAATATTTAAGTTTATTAGTTCAAAACTTCATATTGTAGTTTTGAATTGAGAATTTTAAAATATCTCAAAGTTTTAGATTGATAAGTCTGAAAAAAGTAGTGGTAAAGATGATTGCAGGTGATGAAATTGATTGGAAAATGTCCCATGTATATAATGATGGAATTGAAATGGGAATTAGTAGTTTCTAAAATGGTGATTAGATTTGAAAGTATGATCTACTTTTTGTTTGTAAATTGTAATGCTGAGCTTTTATCCAACATTGTCAAACTCCCAAATTATTTTGGCACTTGGAATAATTATCGAACAATCTCTTCCACCAAACTTTTTTCAAAAAATAAATTTACTTTTTAGTCATATTATATATATATATATATATATATATAGAGTTGCGTTCAAATTCGAACTAAATGTCCTGAATGAACTATGAACTTTTCATTATTGTATGTATAATTGATCATTGTAGTTTATACGATAGCTCATTATAGTACCTAATTATGATACTTCATTATTGTGTGTGTAATTGATCATTGTAGTGTATATGATACTGTAATGAAATATCAAACATACAATAATGATCAATTACACACACAACAATGAAAGTTCATAGTTCATTTAGGAAGATGAGTTCAGCCTAGAATGCACCCCTATATATATATGTATATATATAATATAATCATAGCATAAATTTAGTTGGTTTATTGTATATCCAACTATACTAGTAAATTTAATAATAATAAAAAAATAAGTAAACCGAACATGAAACCTATAAAAATAGAGTCATATTTAGTACAAACTTACTTATAGTATTGGAATTACTTTCTCTAACTAATACATATAAGTTTATATTAAATAGTATCCTTTCATCTAAAAAAATCAATGACCTCACTTAAAGCCTTTTCAAAATCTTGTACCTAATTGCATTATAAATCATTCTTAAAATATATCGTTCTTAACTATCATAGATTATGCATAGAAAAATATGTTTATTTTCAAATAATTAATAAATCTTATGACAGTGGTTGCACTACAAGAAAAATATTGAACAACAACACTAAAAAGACAACACTTTTCGTTGAAAAGTGTTGTCGTAGACTAAAAAAGTGTTGTTGTAAATAAAAGTGTTGTCTTTTAGTAAAATAATACGCTAAAAGACAACGATTTTACACTAGTGTTGTTGTTTACGTGTTGTCTATTATTGAAAAGACAACAGTTGCTAAAAAATACGCTAAAAGACAACGGTTTTACACAAGTGTTGTTGTTTACGTGTTGTCTATTATCGAAAAGACAACAGTTGCTAAAAAATACGCTAAAAGACAACAGTTTTGCACTAGTGTTGTTGTTTACGTGTTGTCTATTATATAAAAGACAACAGTTTTACACTAGTGTTGTTGTTTACGTGTTGTCTATTATCGAAAAGACAACAGTTGTATTTGTGTGTTGTTATTCTAATTTGTTTTTAAATTCTACTGATTCTTATTTAATTTTGATAAAAATACTCTGTAATATTTTGAAGAGTTAAACGTTACATTTTGTGTATTTAATAGTTTTCCCTATATTATTTTATACTTCATTTTTATTTTTTAAAAATAATAACTAAATTTAGGAAACAAAATAATTAAATATAAAATAAAATACCATTAGAGAGTAGACGATTTTATCCATATTTCTAGCTATTACAATAATAATTGTGCGTGGTAAAACCATCTTGCCGATAACCAAAAGATCATAGGTTGAAATACCTTTGAAACATGTGGGTATGTAAGGTGAATTAAATATTTTTAATTGATTATTAAAAAAAATACATGAAGTGTTTAAAAAATACCTCGATTTTTAGACTAATTATAAAATATAAAATGACAAAACAAATATGTGCTAATTTATTTGATTTAGATTAAAGATACATTAATAATTATAATTATAAATGATATAGAAATTATATAATATGTGTATGTAGTTTAGATGGTTGAGCTCCTGTGTATCATGCGAGAGGTATTGGGATCGATATACCCCACTTCTCCATTTTAATTTTTTTTCATGTTGGAGAAAAGACAACGGTTTAAAAGACAACAACTTTAAACTCGTTGTCTTTTTTTAGAAACGACAACGGTTTCAAAACCGTTGTCTTTCAGTACCAACTTACAACAACACCACTTACGACAATACTTCAAAATGCCCTACGACAACACTTTTTAACCGTTGTTGTTTCGCATTTTTCTTGTAGTGTTGATAAGATCAATTTAATGACTATTATTGATTTCTATTTAATATAAACTTTATTATTACTGTTAGATCCAAACTATTCTATAGAAATAGTGCATGAAAAATTTTCTTTTCACGTGTTTATCTATAAACTTGTGAGATGCCTTATGGCTATTTTTTATTATTAAAAACGTATTGAATTTACAATACAAAGGTGAAACTTTTTCATTTCTAGTTCACTCCCTTCGACGAACTCTTTACAACTAATTACAAGCTATTCAAGCTTATAATTGATAACATTGGTCCCAAGATCAGAGTTTTAATACATGTAGCGAAAATTTTATAAAAAAATTTGCACTCACAAACTGATTTTTACTCACCAGTTTGTGTCTCTGAAAATTTGTTGTTAGCAAGTTTATGATTAGGTTCAAGTTCTAAATATACTTCAACATTTATGTAGTGTTGAGTTTTAAATCCTCACAAGAAAGGAAAGAAAGCAGTAAATGCAAAAGGATTTATAGAGGTTCGGACATAAAAGTCCTATGTCCTCTCTTCAGACCTGAAGTCTGGAATACACTAAGCTTCAAAATACAAGAGTTCTCATGATCTATCGCAAGTTGATTAATGCCTATGTCCAACAACCCACTTGCTCACTCACGCTCCGCTTTGCATATTCGAAGTGTGGGCACAGCACGCAACCTCCGTCTCTGGAACTCAGGTATTTTAAATTTCTTCCCGGAACCGTCGAACACTTTGGCTTACGCCCATAAGAATCATAGCATGGAGAAAAGTTGCGACTGCTGTGTTTTTACTTGGAGAGTAAGAACACCAAGATGCAAACTTGTGCTTCAAAAGCAACAAGTCTTAAGTCTTAGCCACAATTGCTCTGGCGTAGAACTCCACCACCATATGAGGTCTGAACCTCGTGGGCTGACTAGTGAGGAAGTCCACCAAACCTTCCCTGCGCAAAATATCAATTAGTTGGGAGTTGAAATGCTTTTTGGCCGGCTTCCAGTATAAGATCTTCTCTTTCTGAATCTGTGTCACTCTCTTCTAGGCATTTGTAAGTTGATCAGTGTTCTTCTTGGCGATAGTTAACCACTAAGAGTAGGGGATTATCACGGCCATGTCCTCGTCCTCAATAATGCCAGTAAAAAGACTTCATTCTTCGGGTAATAAGCAGATTCAGTGGTGTGAGATGATTGTCCAGCCATGAATATAAATGATTGGAGATTTACGAAGAGAAAATACTTAGAAAATTCAATACCTTTGAACGATTTTGGTGTAATAGGGTTTAATCGAAGAATGATCAACCCCGTTTATAGGAAGATTTGTGCGAAAAAGAATGAACTAGATTAATCTTGGTTCAGAAGATCCACGGTTTACAGCTTGCGACTATTAGCATCTCTAACCCACGTCCTCGAATCCTAGAGTTGCAGTCATGGTGCTGTTGGAATTGTATACATAAAAGCATTATGATTGGTATATTAGGAAA
>JAPKLW010000197.1:290817-396353 GCA_026898455.1 Plectranthus barbatus
TTTAATAAATGGCGATTCATGTCGCCTATTGTAGACTCAGTTCCTACTGGTGCACCCCCATTTCTTCTGCAATCGGGGTGTATTAAATTCTTCATTTAATGTGACGTGTAAATGGCGCTTTGCACTCTTTGAAAACTCCCGCCCTCGACAAGTTTGCTAACTAGGCAAACTAGATGATCTCCATAAAACTAGTTTCTGACATGACAATGGCAAACAGGTTGCCCAATAAGCTTATCCACTCAAACTGGTGGAAAGGGACCAGTCTGAAATCTCTTTCAAGAAACCAAAAACTAATAACTTGGACTCAGTTTTATTTTGTTTATTCGTCAAAAAACCAAAAACAACAAGAATGAGGATTTTGACTCATTCCTCTTCAGAGATAATCTCCTCAAACTCCAAAAGACCGAGTTTGATGCATGATCGATGCTAAATCTGCATACAAATTATAGCAAAGGGCAAATAAATTTATAGACAACCCAGGGGTTGGTCGATCCCACAGGGATAGTACAACGAAGGGAAATCATATACTGAATATAGTTTTCAAAACTCTTGTTTGGGTAAATCAATTCAAAAGGTTTTGGGTTTTCAAAACAATTAATTTAAAGAGTAATTCAATTAATAAAAAGCACAGATTCCAGGGAAATCTACCAAACTGATCAACATGCAAGAAACAAATATTCAAACCCAGAAAAGATATTTTTTTGGTGGAAAATCTGTTAATGTGGAATTAATTCCTTGGTCGGGCAATTAAAACCTATATTATTAACTAGTGATTATCTCCTCTCGGTCTCAAAAACACAAGTTAATCAATCTCATAAAGATCTAGATTAATCCTACAATTGAATTCTTCTTGGTCGGACAGAAAATCAAAAGTATTAAATCCTAACTTCCTATTATCAATTTTCACCTCTCGGTCCTTCAATTAATAACTAAAACCTATTCCAATTTTCATCTCTCGATCCTTCAATTGAAAATAGATTTGAAATAAAACATAGGATTTAAACCAATAAAAGGGTTTGAACAATTGAATCTAAACATGCATCACAGATGGAGAAACCCTAAAACCTGTTTGGGGTTCTAGCCTAACATATTGAAAATAGACATTGCAGAGAAAAATAAAGATTGCATTGAAAAGTAAAGGTTCAACAAAAAGTAAAAAGGAATTCTAAAGAAAACATAAAATAAAGAAGTGAAAACTAAAAGATAAAAAGAAGGCTAATAGTTCTGAGCTATTGAAGAGTTTATATAGTAGTAGGGTTGAGGCCTCGGATGGATATCTTCAAAAGGTATGATTGATTGCTTCCAAATTGATGTATATCTTGTTCTCCAAGCAATTCTCGCCCAAAATATATGAAAATTTTGCCAAATCTCGCCAAAACAGTCTGTGTCGGCCGAGATGGACCCTGCCACGGCCGAGATGGAAAATTCGGCCCGGCCGAGATGGCTTCATTTCGGTCGAAATAGAGACGTTTCCGCCACTTCCGACCCTTCTGCGCAGTCTCACGGTTTTGGCCATAACTTTCGCGTCCAACTCCGATTGATCCGATTCCAGTTGCGTTGGAAATCTAACTCAAAGATCTTTCAAATGACATGCCTCATTAGCTCAAATTCCGTCGGTGGAAGAATTTATGACTGTTTCTTCGAACATCTGCTGCTTTCGGTACGGGTTCTCCATTGGATTTGGCCTAAAACCTGCGAAATCTTACCATGGAAAGCATAACACCCTCTAATATATACTCATGCTCAGTTTATTCAAGAAAACAAACTAAAATGCATTAAAGAAAAGAAAAACAATGCGATAAGAGAGTAGAAAAACGAGCTTATCAAACCCCCCAAACTTAAACACTTGATTGTCCTCAATCAACAAAAGAAAGAATCAAAAGTTCAAGCAGAAGAGTAGTGCAATGCCTCACAAGATTCATCACATTCAAACTCGTAAATCTACTAAACATCAACATTTTTGAAAGAATCTGAAAATCTGTAAACTATGGAAGACTCACATGGGAAGTGTTTCGCTCATTCACTCTAGTGTTTAGGATAATTATGAGATCACACAAAAGTCATGAAAATCAAGTTCTACCATAGGCTTGCAAATAATCTCAATCTCCACTGCAAATATGTGCACACAAGTCTAAGATCAGAAAGGACTTTCAATAGGTTGTAATGTAGGCTTTTTAGTGAAAGGTAGGAAAATATATGGCCAAGTGACTCAAAATAAATTTTAGTGCATCACTTCATCAATCTCAACTCACTATCTATTCATATCTACCCAACTCCTTAGATCTTCAATACAAACCATGGCTCTTTTATTTCTTTCTTCTCTCTTTTTTTTTCTTTTTCACACATATCCTTTTATGCTCTTAAACAATTTTTGAATATTCATTTGAGCTTATAAGGATTAACAAACACATAAGCACACATTTTTTTTTCTTTTTATAGAGCCCAACCTTTTCTTTTGCTTTTACCCTTCTAATAATATCTTATCCTTTTCAAACAAATCCCAACCCACTCTCATAGACAAGAGTTGATTTCCCTATTTATTTCCAACTCATAGACAAAGAAAGAAAATCTCATAGGCTCAAAAGGGCTGACTAGGGATAACATTTAATTAGGACAGTGTATGGGAAAATAGGCTAAACAAAGATGGCCTAAAATCACTTCCTAAACCTGTGCACACTAGCAGTCTTGAAAAAGATACAAAGCAAGTTCTAGAGAAACTCAAAATTACAGACACACTCACAATCGAATTTCAGGCTCAAAAACTCACACTTAGGACAATTTTTCTTCCACAGTCAACATCAAATTATCATCTATCTCATGCCAACGCAAGTATCAAAATAAGTAATCATGCGGTATTCACATTCAAAGGCATACTCAACCACAATCAACGTAACTAAAGTCAATCAATTCACATCTTGCATTCTTGTCCTAGGGTTCAAACATGCTCAAGTTCCCACAATCTCGCGTTTTATCCAAAAAAAAAATTATTCATGCAGAAATTTAAATAAAGCAACTAAAAGATAGAAAGGAGTTTCAAAACCCTTAAATCTTCATCCCCCCAAACTTATTCGAAAGTCAGAGAGAATAAGTTTGAAAGTCAGATTCAGAGTTCGAAACTGTACCTCAATGGTTGGCCTCAGACACCAACTTTTTATCCTTCATCTTCAGACTTTAACCGGTGTGGATTTTGGCTGTTGGCACTCCATCTCGGCCGTGGCGAACATCATCTCGGCCGGGATGGAGCCTTCTTGTCGACCTCCTTCTCGGTCGAAGTGTTCCACGCCTCAGCTCTCTATCTCGACCGTGGCAGACTCTGCCTCGGCCGGGACAGACTTCAAATTTTTTTTATTTATTATTTTTTTTTCAAAAGAATGTAAACGTGAAGTAACAGTACTAAACAAGAGAAATTCGAAAATACTAAAAAGAAAAGGAAAAATTGAAAACACAATGGGTTACCTCCCATTCAGTGCCTTATTTACCATCGTGGCTCGACTCAGCTTCCAGCTCACCAAGGTGATCGAGTCCAGACTCGTTGACCCCTTGAGTCAATCATGAAGACTTTCCGGTTTTGAATGATGGTGGTGTACTCGGAAGGAGGCAGCTTAATTGCCGATTTCACTGACTCGTTTCCTCGTTCCCACCGGATGGCTTCTTCTTCTTCCTCCGGTGTCTCGTCGTCTTCTTCCTCTTCTTCAGCAGTAGTGATCCGGTTGCACTCTCCTTTCCTCTTGTTCTTGTCTATGTAGAAGGTGTTAGACTCTCCATTCCCTCTCAGTGTGATCTCCCCCTTTTTGCAGTCGATCAGGACACCAGCTGTGTCGAGGAACTCTCTTCCCAGGATCATCGGAGTGTTGGCATCTTCCTTCATGTCATGGATGACAAAATTTGCAGGGAAAATAAGGTGACCAACTCTAATAAGTACATCCTCTACGATACCTTTTGGCTTGGACACAGATCGGTCCACCATTTGGAGGGTAATTGTAGTCGTCCTCATCTCTCCGATTTCCAACTTCTTGTAGATAGACCAGGGCATCAGGTTGATGCTCGCCCCAGTGTCACATAGCACATTCTGGAACTCTTTGCCTCCGATCTCGATAGGTATCGAGAAGCATCCTGGGTCTGATCTCTTGATCGGGATCTGCTTCTGTAGGAGTAGGCTGCATTCCTCATGGATCTTTACAGTTTCGTTTTCCACGAACTGCTTCTTCTCGCTCATCAGCCTCCTTAGGAACTTCATGTATCCCGGTATTTCCCTGAGAGCTTCAACAAGAGGTATATTAATGTTCACTTTTTTAAGATTTTCAACAAAGTTATTGAATTTAGAATCTTCCCTCTTCTTTGCGAATCGCTGGGGGAAAGGCATTGGAGGCACCAGATCAGTTTTTCTTCCTTCCTTTTCCTTCTCTTTCTCACCCTGCTTGGACTTCTGTCCCGGCCGTTCTCGGCTTGTCTCGGCCGGGCTGTCTTGCTCTATCACGGCCGGTTCACAGTCTGCCTCGGCCGTCCTTCTTCCCTCTGCCTCGACCGGGATGGAATCCATCTCGGCCGAGACAGAGCGGTCTTCCGCAGGATTTTCCTCCTCTGCTTCATTCAATCCTCCTTCCGGGTTGCTCGGACCTTCATATCTCCTTCCAGATCGAAGCGAGATGGCATTGACTGACTTTTCCCTTGCTGGATTTTTTTTCGTCATGCTCGGAAGTTGCCCTGGCTTGTGTTGATTTCCTAAGGTGGCGGAAATCTGGCTCAACTGGGTCTCTATCATCTGCAGATGCTTTGTCATCAGTTGCATGTGATTGGTCGTCCCTTTCACCTCATTCTCCACCTTGCCGAATCTGTTGTTTGAGCTCTTTATGAATTTATCAAGTGTTTCTTCCAGCACAGACTGCTTTCTCTCCACAATTTCGCCTCCAGTACCTACATCAAAATCAGAGGGAGGGTGCTCTGCAGCAGTGGGGTTAGCATAAGAAAAACCAGGGTGTGATCGCCTATGGTTGTAGTGATACCCCTGATTACCTCGGTAGTTATTGTGATAACCACCCCCTATGTAGTTTACCTCCGTATTCGCAGCTCCAGATGAACTGCTAGCTCCCCGGTGGATGTAGTCAGCCTCTACCGGAACAATCGCCATGCTTGGCTCAGTAGGAATGGCAGCAACCTTTGTGGTCCCTAGCTTCTCAATTTCCTCTCGGAGTTTCTTCACCTCCGCGACCACATCGAATTCTGTATTGGCCTCAACAACTTTGACTGGAATCTGTCTCTCAGTAGGCCATTGGTGGCTGTTCAGTGCCATGTCTGCTAGAAGCCTCATACTTTCTGCTCCACTTTTCTTCATCAAGATCCCGCCAGCAGATGCATCCACCAATTCCTTCATGTGAGGATTCAGACCTTCGTAGAAGTGGTAGACCTGCATCTCGAGATCAATTCCATGTCCAGGGCAGAGTCGCAGGAGCTCCTTGTACCTCTTCCAGGCTTCGTGCAGTGATTCATCATAGAGCTGCTTGAAAGTGGTGATGGCAGCTTTCCTTTTCAGCAGCAGGCTCGGTGGGAAGTAGTTGGTGAGGAATGCTGCTCGCAGCTCCTCCCATGTCCCAATTTGGCTTTTATCAAGCCCAGCATACCAAGACCGCGCCTCGTCTCTGAGTGAGAACGAGAACAGTCTCATCCTGATGGCATCTTGGGGGACTCCATTATGCTTTATCGTGTCGCACACCTCTATGAATTGGTTGAGGTGGGCATACGGATCCTCTACGGCTCTCCCCCCAAACTGGTTCTGCTGCACCATCTGTATCAGCCCTGTGCGCAGCTCAAAATTGTTGGCGTTGATGCCAATCCTGAATCGTGCTTCCTCCTGTTGTGGTAAAAATCGGTCTAGAATAGACCTCTGTGGCACTATCACCTGTCTTTCATTCAGTTCCGCCAGTCTTGCGGCTTGCTCTGCTTGGGTAGCCTGGGCTGCAAGAAGTTGCGCCCTTAGTTGTTGCACCTCATCCACAAACTGCCTCTGCTCCTCCGGTGTCATGTTCTGAAGCGGGGCTTCCGGATTTGCTTCCATCTCAAAATTCAATCTCTTTCCTTTCTTTTTGATGTTCCTGCAGGCTGCTTCGATTTCCGGTATAACGGGCTCGAGAGTCTTCCCTTTGCTCCGTGTGTTCATGCACCTGCACAGAAAACGAGGAAAATATCAGGCTGTCCCGGCCGTGATAATACGTACCACGACCGAAATGAAAGTGTTCGTCTCGGCCGGTTTAGAACTCAACTCGGCCGGGATGGGAGAATACGTCTCGACCGTGGTGGGAAAATACTATCTTTTTAATGTGCAAGGAAAACCACGCTTCCACTGACATATAACTGGTACATGAAATTCTCGTTCTCGATATACAATATTGAAATGTCTATTTCATGACCTTGAAGCTCCCTTAAGTTCATACTTGAACTTCCTTGGCTTCTAGACAAGATGTTGTTCGTCTTACTGCACACAACTGATCTGGCTGTTGCATATAGATGTCATCACCTTCTATCAAGGTATCCGTTTATGACAAAAACACGGATGATGTCATCTACCTTCCAGATACTTAGGTTCATTTGTGCTGTTATGGACAAAAGAATTTGATTGGATTTAATAGTTGCAACCAGTGAGAAGGCCTTGTTTTTGAAACATACCTTGCTCACAAACTTAGACTTTTGAAGTATACTAGGTTACCATTCAAGCATTTCTTTACCTGTACATCAATCAGTTGTCTATAGCTGGTAAGCTATTTAGTAAACTGATCCTAATATACAACTATAATTTTTTACTGATTCATTTCCGAATCCTTGACTTTACGTCATTAAATTGCATCTTTTGTCTTAACAGTTTCGTTGTGAATTAAGGTATTAGTACAACATTGTTCGTCAATTGAGAATAAGTCTGAAGACTATTTCCTACGAACCAGTACTGTTGAGCCTGTTAAGGCAACCTCCCACTACAATGATGCTCCTTTTATGTTGTCAATTATAGGTGCATTAATTTGTGGTTTATTGCCTTGCACGGGCGACCGTGCAATTGGTACCATACCTACCAAGGTATGCTCAATATGTCACGGGGTATTTCCAGATAGATTTTGAATTGTCTTCTCCAAATCGTAGGAGAACAATATCACATTTGGATTCATGGTTTCATCCTATACAACTTGCCTGTATTTATGATACAAAACGAAACCACCTTTTCCGTTTACTTGGGATAGCCCACAAAACAGTATTAGCTTAATACCTTTCTTCCAACCAATCAGTTTCCTTCATCAGCTTAAAAGCCGAACTACCCATCATTGCCTTTTGACAAATTCAAAATCTACTAGGGTATTTGGAACTGATTTAGAAGACACTGGTTAAGCAGATACATTACTGCTTTTTGGCGCACCTCCCAAAACCAAAAAATGGCAAAGCTAGCATAGCTCATCAACTTTAAAGAATCTTACTAGTTTCGTTCTTCCTACACCATCCCTTTTTGAGGGATAACGTGTGCAGTCAACTGGGATACAATCCCTTGCTGTGCAAAGATATTGTAAAACACATAACTTGAGATATACACCATTATGAATGAACCATAATGTTTTTACGGTCTTCTTTAACTTCTTCTCTACCCTAGTCTTAAATGCTCTTGATTAAAGCAAGAGACTTAGACTCGTAGTGAATTAGATAAACATATCCATATCTTAAGTGATACAGTATCAATGCCTATTCAAGGCAACTGCGGAAGTAGACTCAACACAGAGCAAACACAAAATAACTTCTAGAGATACAATTGCATATTAAAAGTCCTGGTTATCATCTTATATCTCTGAGTATTTTTCATAAGCACCATTCTTAGGAATACCTGGATAAGATCCATAATTCCATAAATTACTTAAAATTACTTAGACCGATGTAGCCTTTCTCTAATAAGATTCTAAATTGTGTCTTAGAACACTAAATTGTGTCTTTCATTATTCAGCAGTCGAAGAAGAATGAAGCTGCTATAGCACACCCAAGTGCAACGAGTGCTGGAACTCAAGAAGACGTAGCATACTTCATCAAAAAAAACGAAAACAAATGGAAATCTCCTAGGAAACCATTCTATAATCAGGAGAGATCAACACCAACAACACCATCAAAGGAGACCCCAGCAACTTCTAACTCTAACAGTGAAAATAAAAAATTAGACGAGTTGGAGGAGCAGATGATGAAGATACAAAAAATGATTTTGGAAGCAAAGGCCGAAAAGGAAACAAAAGCAACCTCAATACAGCATCCTGCTGAGAAAAAGATAAGGACATGCTTTGAATGCAAATCTCCTGATCACTTGAAGCATGATTGTCCAAAAGTAAGTCCTGAAGAAAGAGAACGTTTGCGGCAAAGATTTGAAAGACGAGCAGTCTGAGCTGTGACAAAGGCATTGCTGACGCGGACAGAAGTTCCAGATATTCCTGATAATGAAGAGGAATATTATCCCACTGACGAGGAAGAGGATGCCTTGATGGTCTTCATGGCAAGAATCATTGAGGATGGTGAGACATCTGCTAATGCTGAGCAACCTTCAGAATCGGCCCTAGCAATCGACAATCAAGAGGTAACATCCATAGCTAACATTTCATGCTCAGCACACACATTTGAGTCGGAGGATTCCTTATTGGATTATGAGGAAGATTATCTTACCAAGCTATCTTTAGAACTTTCAAAAGTATACACCTTAAAGAATGTTATAGTAAAAGATAACTCTTCACTCAAACAGGAAGTCATAAGCTTGACCGATGAAGTCAAAAGACTAAGGTCCAATAGTGAGGAACTATCGAGACTTAGAACTGAACTTTCTGAACTCTCTAAAAATTTCAAAAATCTTGAAAAGGAGAATCGGATTTTGAAAAACAAAGCCAATGAGAAGTGTGTCTGCGCGTATATGACTAGTCAGGATATCTTTAATAACCTGATAAGCCAACAGAGACGTCACGGTGACCGATCTGGAATTGGGCACAGTTGTTATGAAGAAGATGAAACTTTGAAGCTAAAGAGAAATATCACTTTTGTTTCTGCTGGAAAAATATTTGATAGTAAGGAGAATGACACATTTGTTGCTGAACCATCAAATGCTAGGACAAACGCTAAGCAGATCGCTCAGCAGAATATCAAGCAGTCTGCTGGACCCAAGCAGAGTGTCAAGCACTATGCTAGACCTCAGCAAAAGGTCAAGCAGAATGTAAGATTTCAGCATAGTATCACAAGAGATGCTGAATCTCAGCAGAGCTTTCAATTTAGATCTGCTAAGCAGAACTATTCAGCAAACTCAAGGACAAAGGCTGAGCATCATGTTTCAAATGCCAGGAAGCCAAATCATGTCCTTTCTCCGGGAAGACACATTGAGCATCATTCAATAAAACCCCAATACTATCATTACACATCACATAGGAGAAACACCTATGTGAGACCCGAGTCCAGATACGTGTAACATCAAAGGACGATGAAGGGAAAGAAGCACAACACACAACCACATACACATGCACATCAAAAGGTTGAGAAGGTTAAAAAAATGGATCTCAAGGAGAAAACCTTGAAGATTACCAAAATGTGGGTTCCAAAAGGAACAATGACCCAAGCAAATCCTTCAGGACCCGACTTGAAACGGGGACCTAAATCAACCTAATTGTTCTTGCAGGATCAAGATTCAAGTGCGAAGATATCAGACATGTCAAATGAGTGGATCCTAGACAGTGGTTGTTCTGCGCACATGATGGGAGACGAAGACCTGTTCTCAGATATTCAGAAGTCATATGGTCCATCTGTCGTGTTCGGAGATAACAACAAGGGGAGAGTACTTGGCAGAGGATGTATAGAGCGCAATGGACTAAGGATCGTCAACGTGGCTCTCGTATCAAACCTCAAGCATAATTTACTCAGCATAAGTCAACTATGCGAGAACGGGTACACAATATCTTTTATTCATTCAGGTTGTTCTATAGCTGACAATGCTACAGGAGAAGTAAAACTTCGAGGAATCCGGAAAGGAGGTCTTTAAGTTGTCGATTGGCAAAGTGGTCAACAACATTCATACTTTCTAGCACTAAGCAAAGAAGAAACCACACGGCTATGACACAAAAGGTTAAATCATCTAAATTTTAAAACCATTAACCATATCGCCAGAAATGAGCTTGTCGCAGGTCTACCTGATGACATCACATTTCGGAAGGAAGGAATATGCAAAGCCTGTCAACAAGGAAAGCAGACCAAAGCCTCGTTCCACTCCAATCCAGAGAAAAATACCTCGAGCAGGATTCTTGAATTATTGCACATGGACCTATTTGGACCAGTCATTCCTCCCTCTGTAAGTAAAAGGATATATACTTTAGTGGTAATTGATGACTATTCTAGGTACACATGGGTTTGTTTGCTTAAGGCCAAAGATGAGTTAAGATCATTCTACCCGAGCTAATTCTTAAGGCGCAAAACAGTAAAGAGGTTACTGTGAAGAGGATCCGATCTGACAATGGAACCAAATTTTTGCAATGGAATCCTCATGGATTTCTGCGCAAATCACGAGAGGTCCACTGCTAGGACTCCTCAGCAGAATGGTCTAGCAGAAAGAAGGAATCGAACACTGAAAGAAGCAGTGCGATCTATGCTAGCCGATGATGATCTACCTGCTAAGTATTGGGGAGAAGCGGTTATGACAACCTGTTATACTCAGAACAGAAGTTCCATTAACGGACGATTCAACAAGACTCCCTACGAAGTATACAACGGTCGTAAGCCTAATTTAGATTATCTACGTGCTTTTGGTGCAACATGTTATATTCACAATAACGAAAAGTCGAAACTTAACACTTTTTCACCTAAGTCAGATGAGGGTGTACTTCTTGGATATGGTCACCCCACTCACAAAGGTTATAGAGTGTTAAATAAGACTACTGGAATTGTGGAAATAACATGCAATGTTATTTTTGATGAATCTACTTTAGTGCGCAGAGCTATAAAAGAGACGAGGGAAATCAATCATGAGACTGATGATGTCAATGGTCAATCAATTCTGAATTCATTCGAGAACTTTCGGATTGACCCGACTAAGTCTATGAATGATTGTGATCCAATCCAGACGCGCTCAGCCGGTGATCAAACTACTGTCCAGGCCAGTGATGCCAATGATCATGCTAAGGCCAATCCTCAAAAGGATATCTTTAATCTGCTTGATGATTCAGATTCAGATGAGGAGACTTCAAATTCTCCTACTGTTGCTGAAGAAGTAGGTGCTACTGAAGACCTTAGCACAGGAGGTGCTGAGTTACCAGCTGCTGAGATACCTACTGAAGAAGAAGCTCCTGATCATGATGTTCCTATAGCAGAAGCTCCAGTTGCTGAAGGAATTTCTGCCACTGAAGAACAAATTACCAACACTCCAGATGCTGAGGATCAAACAAATGATGTAGAGAATACAGATAATCGAGACGGAGAAGGAAATGCTGGAGAACCAATCAGACCAGCATGGCTGCGTGCTCATTCCCTAGAGGATGTTCTTGGAAATATTAATGATCCTGTTCTTACAAGACAAGGGTCCGCAATGTTTTCTTGCTATCTATCAAGTGAGGAACCAACTAAGGTTGAGGATGCTCTTCGCGATCCAGACTGGGTAAACGCTATGCTAGAGGAACTTGCTGAATTCTCTCGCAATCACGTATGGGATCTGGTAGATAGACCAGAACATCAGAATGTTATAGGCACCAAATGGGTATTCAAGAACAAGAAGAACGAATTAGGCGTGGTGGTGAGGAATAAAGCACGTCTTGTAGCCAAAGGATACAAACAGTGTGAAGGCATTGACTATGATGAGACGTTTGCTCCAGTAGCTAGATTGGAAGCAATAAGGTTATTTCTTGCTTATGCTGCACATCATGAATTCTCGGTCATGCAAATGGACGTCAAAAGTGCATTCCTCAATGGCGAGCTCAAGGAAGAAGTCTATGTTGAGCAACCCCCAGGATTTGAGAATGGAAACCAAGTCTACAAGCTAATAAAAGCTTTGTATGGACTAAAGCAAGCACCACGAGCATGGTACGGAACTTTATCCAAGTTTCTGCTCGACAATGGTTTCAAAAAGGGAAGGATTGATCAAACACTCTTTCGTATTAGAGACAAAGGAAGCATCCTACTTGTGCAAATCTATGTTGATGATATCATTTTTGGCTCAAAGAATCAAGATCTCTGTGACAAATTTTCCAAGCTAATGATGAGCAACTTTCAAATGAGTATGATGGGAAAGATGTTCTACTTCCTTGGACTTCAAGTTCAGCAGTCCAATGAAGGAATTTTCATTCACCAAAGAAAATACACGCTGGATCTGATTGCTAAGTATTGTCCAGAGAAAACCAAGAGGTTAAGGATTCCAATCAGCAATGCGTGTATAGCAGATCTTGAAAAAGAAGGAGAAGCAGTGAATCCTACCTTATATCGAGGGATCATCGGATCTCTGCTATATCTTACAGCCAGCAGACTAGATATATCATATGCTGTAGGACTATGTGCTAGATATCAATCTCAACCGAACAAAACGCATCTAGATACATCAAGGCAAATTATCAGATATTTGAAGAGCACAGAAGGCTTAGGAATTTGGTATCCAAGAGCCGACAGTCTAGCTCTGGGTGGTTATTCAGATTAGGATTTTGGAGGATGCAAAATTGATAGGAAAAGCACCAGCGAAACATGTCAATTCCTTGGACATAAGTTGTTCAGCTGGTTCAGCAAAAAGCAGCACTCGGTAGCAACATCAACCACCGAACCAGAGTATGTAGCGGCTGCTAGCTGCTGTCAGCAAATTTTGTGGATTCGACAACAACTTCAGGATTATGACATTTCTCCTGAATGTTTACTAATCTACTGTGATAACAACAGTGCTATGTGCATCACAAAGAATCCAGTACATCACTCCAGAACCAAACATATTGATATTCGACATCACTTTATCCATGATCATCAAGAAAAGAAGGACATTGATATTCGCGTATATGCACGGAGGATCAAATAGCAGACATTTTCACTAAATCTCTAGCAGAAACAAGATTCAAAGAATTATGCATCAAATTGTGCATGATGGAATTAGACGTTGCAATGGATGAATGAGATGCTATTCTCATTCTTTCTGGTTTTCGTGGATTTTCTCTTTATTATCTTCAGCATATTATGGAGATCTCTGCTAAATGAAGTCTGCTAAGATAATGGCAAATGTCGAAAACACCCCTCTAAACAGTCAACAGATAGATTGTATCTGCTCAGCAGAATATGAAAGAATGACTATGCTATACAACTATTCATCACTGAAAAGATGGACATGCATCGCAAAAAGAGGAACTTCATTACATCTTCAAAAGGAAGGACATTACAATATCTGTCAAAAGGAAAACACAGATCTACTACAGGATTCATTATGTTTTCGGAAAGGCGACACCGGCCTATAAGGATAGAAATCAGCTCCTTGGAGGTTGGATGGACCGTCAGCAATTTCCAAAAAATACTTTTCCATCAACCAGCTGAGCTGCATTCCATTCCGAAGTGGCACAAACGGATGAAGCTTGATGCTTTCCCAGACATTCTTGAAGAAGAATCCGACCCAGTCCACAGAGGCAGCATCATCCATATCTATCATCACCTGCCAAACAACCCTTGAGAAATAGAGGTCATAAGGCTCCTCTCCAAGCAGAATACCATGGGCAATGCATAACATCACCTAGGGGTGTACACAAACCGAGCCGAGCCGAGTAGTTTGATGCTCGAGCTCGGTTCGTCAGTTTTTTACCGAGTTCGAGCTCGGTTCGATCTCGATAAAAAATATTATTTTTTGATCGAGCTCGAGCTCGAGTTCGAGAATAAAAGCTCGAGTTCGGCTCGAGCTCGGTTCGAGATCGACTCGTGAACCTTAATTATCGAGTATTGCTCGAGCTCGAACTCGAGCTCGAAATCAAGCTCGACTCGAGCTCGAGCTCGAAATCAAGCTCGACTTGAGCTCGAGCTCGAGCTCGAGCTCGAATTCAGAATTTAAACAAACACCTATAATTATACAATAATTTACAATACCAAATACTATATTAATTTAATTCCAAATGTGCAAAAAACATGCAAAAAAGTACTATCTAAATTATAGATATCCAATAGCAACAAAAACCAACTATTTAAATGTCCAAAAGCATAGAAAAACAACAATTGAAATGTCCAAAAGCATCAAATACAACAATCCAAATACTACATAAATGGAATAAGCTCATTGAAGCAACAAAACCAACTTCCCAGCCAATAAAAACTCCACCATTTCCTGCATATAGAAATTGATGTAAATAGATATTAAATACTAAAAGAAAACATATTAGATTTACATCAAAGAAAAGAAGAAGCACCAAGCACCAAGCACCAAGCTTCAATTAAAATTCACTTCCTTGATACCAGTTTTATCCTTAAAAAAAGATTTAAACAAAATTTAGTCAAACTAATATAAAAATAAATATGAATAAAAAATTATTTATAATGATTAATTAAAGATACCCAACAAATACTTACTTTATCTTTCCCTTGGATACCGTAACGAGCTCTAAGCCAATCTCCCGTACACAATAGCATTTGAACCGTATCCACACCTAAAGAGGCACGGTGTGGATCAATAACTCTTCCACCGGCACTGAAAGCTGACTCCGAAGCCACGGTAGTTATAGGAATAGATATCACATCACAAGCCATCTTTGATAAAATCCTAAACTTCAATTCATTTGCTCTCCACCATGATATCACATCAAGGTCATCACTTCCAACTTGCACCACAACTCCTTCATCAAGATACATATCTAGCTCGGACTTCATGTGAGCAACACAATCCACATTTTGGATAAAATTATCAAATCTTCTTCTTGACTTTCTCCCACCAACATTTGAAACTACACTTGAGCTTGAACTTTCTTGTTGATGATCACTTGTTTTTCCACTAGCCTTAGCTTTATGATCCTCTACATATTCATTGTAGAGATCGTACATCGACTCACGAACTTTTGTTACAAGTGCATCTCCATCAACATCGGAACAAACATCATTAGCATACCACTCAATCAATTTCAACTTATTCCTAGGATCCAAAGCAGCTGCAATACAAATCAACAGGTTGCAATCCCCCCAGTACTTATCAAACTTCAATCTCATATTGTTAACCATATCTATCAAGCATTCATCACTTCCCGCTCTATCGATCATCAATAATTGCTTGATATTCATAAGTTCAGGCAAAAAGAGATTGCTAGTTGGATATTCATAACCTGAATGAAATGAATATGTAATATTATTAATTGAGAATAAAAAAAAAATTAGAAAACATTAAACTGTAAATTTTAATGCCTGAAATTAGCTCAGTGACATCATGAAATTCTTGAAGAAAATCACAAACCACTCGAACATTTGCCCATTCACTCTCACTTGGCAAGGACTTATACGAATTATCTCTCTGCTGATATTTTGGAAACACATCTTTGAACTCTAAAGCAGATGACAACATAAAATATGTTGCATTCCATCTTGTGCACACATCCAGAACAAGCTTCTTAGATGACAACTTCAGTTGTTTTGCTATCTCACTAAACATAATGATGCGTGCCTCTGATGCTATAACATGTTTCACACTTTCACGCACTTTCAAAATAGTATCTTCAATAGCAGACAAACCATATTGCACCAAAATATTGAGAATGTGTGCACAACATCTAACATGAAACAACCGTCCATCAAGAGGTAATCTACGGCTATACTAGAGGTTATCCTTCAACAATCTAACACCCAAGTCATTATTAGTAGCATTATCAACAGTGACCGTCCAAACCTTTTGCTCAATCCCCCACTGAATTAAGCATTTTTGAAGCACATCACAAATCATAAGTCCTGTGTGAGGTGGTGGAACATCTAGAAAGTTCAATGTACGCTTTTGCAAGTTCCAATTTGAATCTATAAAGTGACATGTCACAACCATATATGAGATTTTTTGATCTGACTTCCATAGATCAGTTGTGACACTCACTTTATTCACAACCTTCAATTCTTCTATCAATTTCTTCTTCTCTAGTTCATAAGATTCCATGCAATCTCTTCTTGATGTAGCACGACTAATACTTTGATACAGAGGATTAGTAGACTTCATCACCAAGTTAAATAAATCATACTCAACAAACCTAAAAGGTAACTCATGTACAATGACCATGTGGGCAAGAAGCTCTCTAATCTTAGTTTGACTAAACTCAAAATTTTGAAATGAGATAACAGATTCTGTGGCAGCCATAGTCTTTGTCAAACTCAAACATTGTTGACCCTTTAGTGTAGACATCTTACGAGGACAACCTTTTAAGTGTCTTCCTAGATGTGTTGTGGAACCAGTAGCATTTATCTTAAGCTTCTTCTTACAGTGAATACACTCAGCACTAATAGTTCCATCAGAAAGAGTTACCTCCTTAAAATCTTCCCACACTTTAGATGTACGTTTCCTCTTTTTTTATGGCAAATGAACCATCTTCAGCATCATGCTCTTGCACACTCTCTTCTACATCTTCTCCCGTCTCCTTTGTAAGCTCATGTTGTTGATCTAGGTGTACTATTGCTGGACTTGCTGCAGAACCTTGAGCTGATGTTGTGTTAGGAGTAGACATGACCTGCAAAAAAAATAGATACAAGTCTGTTATTATCATCATTAGTTTTTTTACTCTAATATTCTAGCAGATTCTAACTTCTAACAAATACAAATATGAATTAGAACCCTAACAGCTGGTCTACTCTTTGGGCGGTACAAAAGCCACTCCAATATTGGTAAAGCAAAAGCAGCTGTCTGAATATGATAAAATATAATCATCACAACAATTATCTCTGATGTATGTATAAGCATCCAGAACAACTGAAAAAGTATGCATTCATATTTCCACACAATCTTTATTCAAATTGAAATAAACTTGATCAAATTAAGCTAAAACGAGAAAATAAGACTCGGGCACCCTACATTTCCTAAAGATGATCAATTTATTAAAACAGAAGAGCTCAAATTCAAATTGTAGCTACCGTGCAGTCGAGCACAACAAATTTCAAATACCTTTCCGGATATAGAGGTGCCGATCAGACGCACAGGCTGGCCGGTGGAACTGAGGGAAGGGATGCTGGCCGGTGGAACTGAGGGGGTGGCGCGGCGCAGGTTGGGTGTCGAGTGTCGGCGCTAGCGAAGTAGGGTTTGCAATTTGATTTTGGGAAGGTTACGGTTGTGGGGGTGGAAAGTTTTTTAGTTTCAAGTTTTATTTTACTTTTTATATTTATTATTTTAATATTTAATATACATATTATAACTTATAATATATATATATATATATATATATTAATAACTTATAAACTAAATCTCAAATTAATATATTTAAAAGTTTGTTTAGATTATATTTTTTTATCTTATTTTTTCATTATCTGTAGATTTTAATAAAAGTAATATGATTTTGTAGTTTATATAAATATATTATGTATTAATATTTGCATATTGAGTAACCATAAGTCTATAACTTAGGAATTTGTATTAAATGTATATTTTTATTTTACTTTTCCATTATCTATACATTTTAACAAAAATATTATGCATTAATATTTTTATTTTGACTTTTGAGTAATTATAACTTAAGAGTTTATTTTAACTATATGTTTTATTCTTACCTTTTGATTTGATAATTTATATACATATATTATGTATTAATATTTATATATTGAGTAACTATAGCTTAGGAGGTTTTCTTAATTATATATTTTTATCTTACTTTTCCATTATCTATACATTTTAACAAAAGTATTACGATTTAATACTTTTTATAGATATATCATATATCATATACTAAGCATTAATACTTGTATTTTGAGTAATTGTGACTTAGGAGTTTGTTTTAACTATATGTATGATTTAATAAGTTAAATACATATATTATGCATTAATATTTGTATATTGAGTAACTATAGCTTAGAAGTTTGTTTTAATTATATATCTTTATTTTATTTTTTCATTATCTAAACATTTTAACAAAAGTATTATGATTTAATAGTTTTATAGATGTATCATATTATACTACACATTAATATTTGTATTTTGAGTAATTGTAACTTAGTCTACTTAGAAGTTTTGTTTTATCTATATGTTTTATTCTTACTTCATGATTTAATAGTTTATATGCATATATTATGCATTAATATTTGTATATTGATTAACTAACTTTGGAGTTTGTTTTAATTATATATTTCTATCTTACTTTTTCATTATGTGTACATTTAAAAAAAGTATTAAGATTTTATAGTTTATATAAATATATAGTTTAATTATATAGTTTCTCTTAGATTTACAAATAAAATAAATTTCTCATAGAATGGATTGTTTCAATTTTTAAATGAAATTAACTAATTTGATTAAGTGAAACTTTAAAATCACATATATCTAAGAAACTAGATTTGAAATAATTATCACTCATATAAATAATTTTCATTCCTAATTTAATATTTATCTTAATTTTCATATAAATTAAGTTTTTTATATGGTATGGTTTGTTTAATCATATTATTGTTATTTATAGACATATAGATATAGTATTATCAAACAAATATGAAATATAATTATATAATAATAAAAAGTATAGAAATAGAGAAATATATTAATATTAAAATTTAATTAAAAACAAGCCTATTCACGAGCTTATAAACGAGCATACTCGCGATCTCTTAAACGAGCCTATTCACGAGCCTGCTCACGAGCCTGCTCGCGAACCTGCTCGCGAGCCTGTTAAACGATCCTGCTTGCGAGCCTGCTCGCGAACCTGCTCGCGAACTTGCTAAACGAGCTTGCTCGCAAACATGTTCGAGCTCGAGCTCGATTCGAGCGCGAACTCGAACATGTTCGCGAGCCTGGCGAACCGAACACAGCTGAGCTCGAGCTCGGCTCGATAATGTTATCGAGCTCGACTCGAAGCTCGAGCTCGGTTCGTTTATTTAACAATCGAACTTCGATCGTGCTTTTTTCGAATCGATCTCCGAGTAGCTCACGAGTAGCTCGGCTCATGTACACCCCTAACATCACCCAATATGAAGTCTGGAGACCAGAGGCTGGAATGTCAGGACTGAACTCAAAACGAGGAGAATGACGCCATTTCTCCCATGCCAGCCATTCTGGAGCCACCTCTTCTGCAAGATATTCCTGCACAGACAATGGACCTCGAGGAAGCCCGAAATCCACTACAAAGGTGTCAGGGCTCCAACGGACAAGCTTATCATGAAACACCCCGTAAATTACATTCAACTCGACATGGAAATCACCAAGGAAATCCCTCAAAACTTCCTCCTGGAAACGATGTGGAGTGGCACATGCAATTTTCCAGTGAACCCATAAACATCAAGCTGAATCCAGTGAACCTCGTATCTTCAATTTTCCACCAAATTCTGAAGAACCCCTGCATGCGCGACATGCACCAGGTTTTACCGGCATTCTAAAGAAGGAAGATGTTGACGATTCAATATCATATGGTCAACTAGTTATGATTGCTCGGAAGAAAACACAGAGCGGTCACACAAAGGAGCAAAGGCGTTTAGCTCAAACCATGAAGGATCAAATACTGTACAAACGTCTTGCTACTGAACATATCCCGGATTGGATAATGGATATCCTTGACAGCGAACAGGTAATTCAATACTTATCCGCTGAACCCATGCATTTTCATCCGCATATGGTATCTGAATTCTATGCCAGAGCAGTAATGAGTAAGGATGGAAAATCTTTCAAAACTTGTGTTTATGGAACCATCATCGATGTAAATGCCTATGTACTTGCTAAGACTTTTGGTCTTCAAAATAAGGGGGAACATATATCTCAATACAAAGTAGCAGATTATGATGAAATGGAACGGCGTTGGAATCTGTGGAAGAAGCCTGAACAATTGAAGGATAGGAAAGGTCAGCCAATTACTTTCAGGGCTGCCACCCCCATTAACGCTCTAAAAGATGAGTTTAAAACTCTTGCTGAATTGGTCATCAAGATGTTTCAATGTGATGCTGGATCATACTCTGAGTTATCTGGTAAGAAGTACGCTGTAATGATGGCTCTCACGGACAGAGTGAAGGGCAATTGGGCAGAATTTTTCTTCGAACGTTGGGCAGAACATGCCAGGAAGAATGATCACATGTTAGTAGATGGAACATTCTCATCGAATGTTAACTTTGGGTTGAAAATCAGCAAGTTTCTGGAACTAGTCATGCACCCCACGAAGATTGATCAAGGTGTGAAATTACTTCCCACTGATTTCATTCCTGCTACAAGGAAGGAAGCCAACTCTCTTGACTTCAAGAAACTAAAGAAGTTAACAGGCAAAATCCAATGTCGATAAGGATAAGCCCACTTCAGATGAGGAAGTCGACGAAAGCTTATTAGGACAACAGGTGCTGCAGGCGGCATCACCTGTCACTATTGAAGAAATAGCGGTATTGACTAAGAACGTTGAAACGGAGCAGTGCTTTCAGCAACTTGAGGACATTGTCACCCTCGGTGATATGCCAACCGAAAAGATAGAAGAGATTATGGAGAAGAAAGCAGCGGAACAGCCACCGCTCGTGATTGGTCAACTTGCTTTTCCAATTTCATCTAAACAACAAACAAGAGTTGTGCCAACAGAAAAGAGGAGATCTACTCGTCAACGGCTGTTCAAAACCACTGAGCTTCAGGAAATCGAAGCAGCCAAGAAGAAAACGGCTACTGATCAAGCTGCTACAACTACTGAAAAGGAAATTGACCCACCCTTGTCCTCTAAAACTTTTGAGGATCGTGTCAAAGGCATACGTGAAACCAAAAGGAAACGGGAAGCTGCAAAAAAAGCATAGGGAATCAAAGCATACAGAAAGGAGATAGAAAGAATTAAGTTTGAAGGAAGAGATTTGAACATCGAACAAATCAAGCAATCTCACGACGAGCGACAGGCTCAGAAGAAGATTGTTAGTTCAACATCAAACGAGGAAGCTGCTGAAGAATTGAGAAGAGCAGCAAAGAAAGGTAAGACAACAATAGATTCTACTCAGAAAGGGAAAGAAGTGGAAATCTTTGTTGAAGTAAATCAACCTGCCAAAATAACACCAGAAGAAGACAACATGACTGACGCGGAGCTAGACACGATGATCCACTCTGGGGCTTTCAATACAAAGAAAGACTCCAAGGACAAACAGTTGCAGATTCGTGAACCAACTGACGAACCCCATAAAAGCAATAGTTCAGAGGAGATCGTACCTCCCCGGGATAAGGATGTAGGGTCGTCAGGAACCACAAAGGAAATCGTAGACACGAACATGTCTGCTGACCAACCAGCTGCTGAGGAGAATGTTATTGAGTCTGAAAAAAATTGTCTGCTGAGGCCATGACTCATGCAATTGCTGAAGAGTCTACTGTAGCTGAAGTAATCATGCCGGACACTGCTGAAGTAGTCCATGTTGCTGAGGAGACAACAGCCGCTGCTGCTAATGAGGGTCACACAGATGATACGATGGAGCAAGACGTCTCCTCTCCTGGATTCTTGGATGAGTCTACCTGCTCATCAGAATCTGATTCTGATCACAGTTCGCTCCAGATAAGAAGTCTATAGCACATATCCAGCTAACCAAACGACAAAGGGCTGCAATGGATGCTTATCAGAAAAGAAAAGCTTCTTATGAGGAGAAGTAGCGAGTTAGAAGCCTAGAACTAGCCGCTCTTGAACAGGCAAAGGAAGAAGAGGCTAAGAGACATGACTATCTCAAAATGATTAATTTTCAGAAAGACTATACTCGA
This sequence comes from Plectranthus barbatus, assembly GCA_026898455.1. Taxonomy (NCBI): domain Eukaryota; kingdom Viridiplantae; phylum Streptophyta; class Magnoliopsida; order Lamiales; family Lamiaceae; genus Plectranthus; species Plectranthus barbatus. The sequence continues at coordinate 312,644 of JAPKLW010000197.1, forward strand.
GCTGCTACCTCACTTCAAGCCTCTGAAGCTCAAGGTTCTGCTTCAAATCCCGATCAAGATGTAGTGAGTGACTCAATGGAAGTGGATACCAATGTGGTTACTGAAGCTACCCAAAGAATTGAAGTCGTTGTCCTAGAATCTGCGATCATAACAGTGGAAAGACAAGTTGGTGAACTTACTACCACAACAACCGGTAACGAAATGGTCATTTCTGACATTCCTATTGCTGCAGAACCAGTACAAGTGAGTTTTCAATCTCTTGTCAACATAATCCACAACGCACTACATCAACGCGACATCTAGCAAGCCAGATTCAATGAAGAAGTTCTAAAAGAGGTTGCTGATGTACGAGGAGCAATCTCTAATGTTAAAACCTCTGTCTCTGAGGTTCAGCAAAAGGTTGGTAAAGTTACTGACAAGATCACACATGTGGAAGAAACCGTCTCTACGGTGCAAACAAATGTGGTGACTCTCAGCGTCGATCTTGATGCATAAAAGTCTTTCACCACTTCTATTTTGGATGCGCTCAAAGAGGGGGAAGAAAGAAGGATTGCTGAACAAGCAAGGGTGAAAGCAGAGGAAATTGAGCTGCCGCGGAAAGAAAAAGAGTTTGAACGAGCAATGATGGAACGAAGAATGAAGTTAGAAGAACAACAGAAAGCAGAACAACGAGCTCGTATCGAACAAATGGAGAAACTCATGGCCATGAAAATGAGGAAGGTGGAATCTCTTGAGAAGCCAAAACCTCCACCAGACGCCCAGAACTAAGGTCCCCCTAATCTGTCACTTTCTTATTTTTTTTTTGCCGTGATTCTGAACTAATTTCACTAAACTTGTAATTGAAAAATCATATATGAAATCATCGGAATCATGACAAAATCTTATTGTCTAAATTCTGATTTTTTTAGTGCGTACAATAGTTGAAATACACTCTCTGTGTATTCAACGAATCAGAATCTGGAAGATAGGCCAAGGATGTTTGAATGTTTGCTGAATGATTTACTTGTAATATTTTCGCTAAGGACTTAAAGCAAGTAAGATTCTGAGATAGTTTGTCTAGAAATTTCCTTGTAACTCAGAATTTTTCGATGCTAAGTCTCAGCAATCCTTAGTAAGCTTTGATCGCACCAAAAAGGGGGAAATTGTTGGGAAAATATTCCTGAACTATCCTTAGGAGCACAATGTAAAAGGTTTTGTTGGATCAAACCTTAGTAGATGGTCGATCATTGTTGAACCTTAGCATAGCTTAGCAACTTATGTAATGTCCTGTATAGGGTAAACATCGAGTTGTAATAGAATAGGTTGCTTGGAAGAATCTCAGCAAACATCAGAAAAGCTAAAGAAGAAGAAAGCTAGTGATAGCAGAATGCTGAGGAGTCAGCATTTGATAACATGTCACAGACTGCTAAAGGCGTTAGCAATCCGAAGTTAGAGTAGCAGAAGAGCAAGTGCTGCGCATCAAGTCCAGTAGTATGCTGAAAGATATCCAACATCCCGTTCCAGTAAAGGCACAACAAAGAAAATCTCAACGACTGCTACACCGCCATTCTGACCAACACACGAAGATTAGACCTGTCAGAAGTAGGTCGAAAAAGCCTGTATGGAGTCAGAAAAGTTTGTAAAAAGCTACCTGCATTTAAGATAAAAGATCTGTTGTGTCTAAACGGAACTGCCAACTCAAGATTCAAGAAACCAACTATAAAAGGCAAGTCAAAGGAAGATGCAGAAGCTGCTCACTCTCTAACGCAAACACACGTACGAAAGATTCTAAAAAGAGACAAAAAGTCCTAAGAGCAGTTCAGTTGAAAGGCACACTACAGAGTTATCAAAAAGCCTTCAACACCTTGAGTGTCTCACTACATCTGACACTCATCTGAGAGATTCTTGAAGTGATTCAAGAATCTTCAATCATTGGGATCACTTTCATTATAGAAAGTATCCAGCAGTCAATTTCTCGAAAGGGAATTGAGTAAAACGGGCTCTGAAGCCGAGAACGAAGGACAGTTCGAAAGGAACTCTAAATTCTTCCACAGGTGGTAAAAGCAAGTTTTACGAAGGTGCGCCCTTGACTCAGCCGGAGCCACACCCGAAAGGTTCGGAGAATCGGAAGATAGCCGTGGAGCAAACAAACCAAACGTCGGCTGACTGCTTTATAGGAAAGGCAACTCTTTGTACAACGTATACTTTCTTAGTGAAACTCTTAGCGATTCGGCTAAGGAGTGGACGTAGATCATTCGATCGAACCACTATAAACCTTGTGTTCTCTTGTTGATTACTGTTTTATTACTTTTGTGCTACGACAAATTAACCTAGCAACGGAGTTGCTAGAGTATAACTGCTTAAAGTAACTTAAGAAAACTTGAACAAAAACCCTAAGTTAAGAATAATCCAAATACAAGTAAATGCTATTTATTCCGCTGCAATTCGTGTGTATATCTTATTGTTACCACGATGACTCTGATCTCAGGGACCAACATCTAGCCTAAGCAAGCCACACACAATTCGCCAGACCAAAGATGCAGGTATAAGAGTACATGAAAGACTAGCCACCCTAGCAAGTCAAAGTGTGGTCAACTTATGTATGCCCCTTAGCCTTCCATTAGGTTTAAGATCATAACAAGTATCTAGAGATCTGGCTCATTCATATGTCGACTAGAATGATGATAGATTAATATACTGAAAACAATATGATTCATATCTGGCTCATAAATGTTGTATGTTCATCTCCTGTCTGAATTAACAAACATGTGTCGCAAACACAATTATCCTCTTATCTCGTCGATAGGGAGATCATACGGTGTGTAGAAGATCACGGAAGATCGTATGGATTGTTTGACCTAGCGAGATATAAATAATTATCACAGCTGAGACAGTTCCAGGATAAACTGTCGGTGTAGGCTGCAGCATACGCAGTAATAAGCATCTTATCTTGGATGGCTTGGTATGCTGGTGTGGGGCACACATTGATAAGGACCTAAGTCGAGATCGATTCTTTTATCTGACATTAAAAGAATCTAGATCTCTATGGCTTGACGAGATCCTAAGCCTAAATGAAGGTACAGAAGTATATGCAGATTGTGTATTACTTTGAGTTGTAGTGAAAGGCTCTAGTTGAGCTTGTATATCTGTATCTTGGGTAATAGCAGTTTGTGTATGACTTTCTGGTACTGGAACTAGGTAACCACATCCAGTATAGGATGGTGATATTCCCTGAACAGCTCAAAAGGTTCTTTATGATAAGTCCTGCAGGCTGATTAAGTTCAAACATAAGTGAAAAGGTTTGAGTGGATTGATTCAGGAATATAAGATGTTAATTAATTAAATAGCTTCTCAGAGCTTAAATTAATTAACGAATGTCTGTTACCTTAAATGTGGGGATATACTGAGCCCATGCAACCCGTACCTCAAAACGTGGTAGCAAATAGGTATGACAATATTGATTCACTGGTGGAATGAATCAATATTAATTAATTAATTATATTCTGGGTTGAATATGAGAATTAATTAATTGATAGGCCTTATTTGCTATTTGCATTCTGGTCCCTGGTCTGGCCCATGAAACTCACGCCCAATATGAGTCCAGCATTTTCCTATAAATAGGCCTCAGTTCCTCAGATCTCAACAAACCACAAGATCATAAGTAGCACACAGCAAACCAGGTTTTGGGAGCTGTGGTGATCGACTAAGATCTGAGAACGAGGAGGAAATTCTGCTTCTCAACCGGGCAAGGGATTTGATAGAGAATCTTCACCAGATTTTCAGATCGAGTTGGGATACAGATCAGAAGATCAAATAAGGAGGATTCTTCTTCTTCTCTCTCTCCTTATTTTCGAAAATAATTGTTTTATTTTCTCAAGATTTATTTCCTAAGATTTATTTCCTCAAAAGGGAATTTCTGCTGCACTCGTTCTTCAGAGTTCATCAATCCAGGTATTCCGCATAAACCTTATTATGCATAATAATATAGGAGCATGCTAGGATCATTCATAGGCATAGCAATTTATTTTGATATTCCAATTAACGATCCTTGGCAAACGGACTTCGTGATTCAGTTCACGAATCCCTTCAATTGGTATCAGAGCCAAGTTAAATTAATTGGCTCTATCGGAAAAATAATATTGCCTATGAATTGCATGATTATTATTATTGAATGCATGTCATGGATGGTTTTGGATTGAATTGTATGTTTTTCGTCCTCGTGGTTCTCGAGTTAATCCGCCCTTTTATATGGATTCATTTTTCACCCACGAGATAAATCTGTGGTTAGATTTAGATTTTAGAATATAATTAGGATTATTCAATGTAATATTTTATTTAAAAAATTAAATCTATAAAACGAAGAACGAAGAACGCAAAGAACACAAAGAATGAAAGACCGCACGACGGTCTACGACAGCAGGCCGTGCACGGCAGTCACGCGCGGCGAGGGGCACGGCAGCACAGGCGCACGACGGCGGCGCAGCCACGCAGAAACCCTAGGGTTTCAGTGCGCGGCGCGCGCGTGCAACGTCCAGCAGTCGCGCGGCTTACAGCCGGCCAGGCGCGGTGCGGGGGTCTCAGGATGGCGATGCGGGGAGGCTGGCGCCTGCCGGGACGGCGGAAGAGGGCAGCCTGGGCGCAACGGGGGTGCGTAGCGCAGTGGAACCCTAGGGTTCACGCGCGCGTACGTAACACCCGCGCAGCCCTGCGCGCGTTCGCCGGCGGCAGGCAAGCGCTCTCCTGGCGGCGGCAGCGGGACCTGGTGGTGTGGCGATAGCTCGGGAGGTGGAGGCCGGCGACGACGGTCGGTGGTGGCGGCGTGGCCGCAACCAGCGCAAACCCTAGGGTTTGCGGGTGCAAGCAGGAGCGCGCATCTCCTCAGCGCCTCGTGCATGTTTTCCGACGAGCCTAGGTGAGTTGACGATGGAGAAGAAGGTGAACGGCGGTTAGGGCGATGCTCGGGGCAAGCCGGGGCGGCGGTATGCGAAACGGGCAACGGCCGAAGGAGGCGGCATTGCGGGCTGCGACCATGTACGTACGTGCATAGCTGCTGCGCATGCCTTGAGCCCTCACGGTGGCGGCGAGTCACCGACGGCGGTGGTTCGCCGGTGGTGGCTCGTCGGGCTAAGTTCTCGTGGGCTATTGGGCTTGCAATGTGTGCCTAGGCTCGCGATTTGGTTAATTGGCCCAGTTGTCCAATTTTTTGATAAATTAAATCTTGGAGGCCCAAATTCAGAAAATAAATTCAGGTCTTAGTCCAAGTAGTGGGAGCCCAGTCGAAGATCTGTATTATTAATTTCAACTTGTAATAGTTAGAATTAATTTTATTTCGTATCATGGGGCCACAAGGACATTTTTTATTTGCTTTATTACCTGTCTTCGCATGATATACGTATTTAAATTAACTGCACAACGTATAAGCATGTTGTAGATAATAGGAGCACATTTAATGCTTTTATTTACAGCTTTAAAGCATGCTATGTGATTTATTTTGTGTAATTAATTATAACTATAAATTCGGGGTTCATGCCATGCATGATAGAATTTTTGCAATGTTATAATTATGGCTACATAAAATAATCTGTGCAATTGAACCTTATGAACTAAAAATTACTAAGCTCATAATTTAGTAAGACCTCCACAAAGCGATCCTTTATTGGAAGTGGATAATTTATTAGGTAAACGTCTACATGTGTAGCTTACTTAATTTATTATTCATAAGTTCTAATAGATAGGATTTCTTAAAACAAACATTTATTTCATGTGAGAAGTGGGAGTTCATGCGTAAACGACTACATGTGTAGCTTGCGTATTGAATTTTTATAAGTTCTCTAGGGATTGAATTAAATGAGACAGCCTTATTATAGGGATCGGGTGTGTTCTAATAGATCCTTATATGGGAGGGTTGGCTTTGGTGGTAAGCTAGCTTGGATGTTATCCAGAGTATAACTCATTTGTGATTTCACTGCTCAGTAGGATAATATGGTCTTAAGTTAGTCTCCAATTATTAATTCCATTTGTCTAAGGAACCCGAGCATGGATTGGAATTAAAGGACTAGAATTGAAAGATGCAGTTTGGTTAAGTGTTTTGTTGTAAACGTCCACATGTGTGGCTTGCAATAGTAATACTTAGGAAAATTGGAGGAAACATCAATATAGTTTTATTACAAGGTTTCATTATTCAATTGTTTCAATCGTTTGCGACTATGTTTCAATTTCTATTTTAATTTATTGTTTTCAGACTTGTCTTTACCAAATGTGATCAATATCTTAGCACAAAACGAATTAACCGGTCCCAATTTTAAAGAATGGAAACGCAACTTGGATTCCATCCTTGTTGCAGAGGAACACAAGTTTGTCCTTGATAAGCCTCGTCCGGCTGCTCCACTGATGTATCGACTGATGAGGAAAGGAGCTACTATAAGAACTGGCTCAAGTCAAACAATATAGTGAAATGTTATACGATGAGTACAATGTCCAAGGTACTTGCACAACAACATCATTCGTATGATAATGCTTGTGACATTATGGACAGCCTCATAGGGACCTATGGTGAGTCAGATAGAACTGTCAGATTCAATCTCATGAGGGAAATTGTGGGAAAGAAAATGGCTGAAGGTAGCTCGGTCAGAGAGCACGTGGTCGGCATGACTCACCTAATGGATGAGCTCACGCTGCACGGAGGTGGTATCGATGGGGAAGCGCAGGTTGATATCATCCTCAACTCTCTGCCAAAGTCCTATGAGAACTTTAGACTGAATGCTGTCATGAACAAGAAAGAGCACACTCTTAATGAGCTACTCAATGACTTGATGGCAGCGGAATCAGTTATGCAGCCAGAAAAAGTTGCTTTGGCTACTTCTTGCAATCGTCCTGGTGCGCTGGTTGGCAAGAGGCGCAAAGGAATGTTTAAGAAGAAAGTCAAAGGTACAACTTCTGGTAGAAAGTCAAAAAGGACACCGGGCGTGCCTGCTAAAAGGGACAAGTGTTTCAGGTGTGGCAAGGCTGGTCATTGGAAGAAAGATTGTCAAGTCCGGAAGACTGGACAAGGTGCGTCTTGTGCATTTATAACGGAAACATGTTTAGCATCGGTTTCTACCCATTCTTGGGTAGTGGATACTGGAGCTACTGACCATGTTTGTTATACTTTGCAGGGGTTCAGGCCGACAAGGCAGCTGAAGCATGACGAGATTACCATCTCAATGGGCAGCGGAGAGCGAGTCTCAGCAGTAGCCATTGGAGATTTTACTTTATTCTTTGAACACAATGTTTTGATTTTGAGAGATGTTTTATATGTGCCGATTTTTCGGCGGAACTTAATTTCAGTTTCCAAGTTATTTTGTGATGGATATTCAGTTATTTTTGATAGTGGAGTTTCTATCATTGGTAATAACGGTATTATCTGTCATGGCAAACTGATTGACTCTCTCTATATCATTGATTGTATGCATAAATCTTCCGTGAATGTTGCAAACTCATCCAATAATAATAATCATTTAAAGAGAAAGTTTTCTTCCGATGAGGATCAAACATATCTCTGGAACTTGAGACTACGTCACATCAATCTAAAGAGGATTAAAAGATTAGCATGCGATGGGCTCTTGGATTCTTTCCAAGTGGTACCGCATCAAATCTGTGAGTCCTGTAGAAGGAAAGATGATGACCAGGCGTTTTAAGGCAAGTCAGTCTCGAGCAGAGAATGTGTTGGAATTGATCCACTCTGGCTTATGTGGACCAATGTCCACGCAAGCTCGTGGAGGTTATGAGTACTTCGCCACATTCATTGACGATTAATCAAGATTCGGATATGTCTATTTGCTTCACCATAAGTCTGAATGCTTTGAGAAATTCAAAGAGTTTAGGATTGAGGTAGAAAAGAAGCTGGGTATGACTATCAAGACACTACGATCAGATCGTGGTGGTGACTACCTCAGTAACGAATTCTTGTAGTACTTTTCAGATAACGGGATTACATCCCAGTGGACTGCACCAGGAACCCCTCAACAAAATGGTGTAGCGGAAAGAAGAAATAGAACTCTTTTGGAAATGGTTAGGTCGATGATGAGTTATGCAAGCTTGCCGATTTCGTTTTAGGGATATCCCTTTGAGACAATGTCCTATTTGCTTAACCTGGTACCTTCTAAATCAGTTCCTAAAACACCCCTGTAACTCTGGTATGGGCGTAAGCCAAGTTTGAACAGAGTGAGGGTTTGGGGTTGTCCAGCATATGTGCTGACAAAGGAACCTGATAAGTTAGAAAGTAGGTGTAAGCTAATGCTGTTTGTAGGATATCCCAGGCAAACAAAAGGTGGTTATTTCTATTGTCTCGAGAATCAAAAAGTCGTTGTCAGTACCAACGTGAGATTCTTGGAGGACAAATATGTAAGAAACCACAGATCCAAGAGTGAAATTGTCCTCCACGAGCTTGAGGACAAAGAAGCAATTCCATCAGGAAAGCCCAGTGTATAATGGTAAATCCACCTACAATAGGTGAGACTATACCAACACTGCCACTAATGCAAGGTATGGGACCAACGCGTACTGTGCCAACTATTGACACGGTTCAGATGCCTCATCGCAGTGGGAGGGTTATCCACCAACCCGAAAGGTACAAGTTCGTGGCAGAGTCTTCTGACTTGATCCCAGAAATTGAACTGGATGATACCGATCCCTGGACATATGACGAGGCGGTATCTGATAAAGATGCAAACAAATGGCTGATCGCCATGGATTCCGAAATAGAATCCATTACGGCTATGGATGTATGCCAGAAAACTGATTTGCCAGATGGCTGTCGAGCCATAGGGTGCAAATGGGTATACTAAAGAAAGAAAGGAGCGAATGGTGAAATTACAGCTTTCAAAGCAAGGCTGGTGGCGAAGGGTTATAATTAGAAAGAAGGTGTAGACTATGACGAGACCTTCTCACCGGTAGCCATGCTTAAGTCCATTCGTATACTCCTAGCTATAGCAGCACATAAGGACCTAGAAATCTGGTAGATGGATGTCAAAATCGCGTTTCTAAACGGGTACCTTGAAGAAGGTAGGGACATCTATATGCAACAGCCAGAAGGTTATGTGCAGAAGGGCGAAGAACATTTGGTCTGGAAGCTAAGAAAGTCGCTGTATGGACTTAAACAAGCTTCACGGTCATGGAATCATCATTTTGATGAAGTGATTATATCCTATGGATTTCACAATGCTCAAACGAGAGTTGCGTGTACCGTCTATGTGTCAGCGGAAGCGTGGTGTTCCTTGCACTTTATGTAGATGATATTCTTCTATTTGGCAACAATGTGGAAGTATTGTCGGGCATAAAGGTGGTGGATATCCGAGCAGTTTCATATGAAGGACCTTGGGGAGGCAGGATACATCCTAGGGGTAAAAGTATTGCGGGAGCGCAATAAGAGGATGCTGACCTTGTCTCAAGGATCATATGTGGATATTATGAATGCTCGTTTCACCTTGCAAACTGCCAAGAAAGGTCTGTTACCCTTCAGACATGGCATATATCTTTCCAAGGATCAGTGTCCGGTGACACAAAGGGAGAAAGATGAAATGAGGAACGTGACGTATGCATCGGCCGTGGGGAGCCTCATGTATGCAATGCTATGTACGAGGCCAGATATCTGCTTTGCTGTAGGCATGGTAGCGAGATACCAGCCTAACCCTGGACAGGCGCATTGGACCGCGGTAAAGCACATACTCAAATACTTGAAAAGGACTAGAGACTAGTATCTCGTCTATCAGTGTGAGGAGTTGTGCCCTGTGGGTTATACTGATTCGGATTTCCAAGCAGACCGAGATAAAAAGAAGTCCACGTCTGGCTATGTGTTTACATTGGGAGGTGGGGCCATATCATGGAGGAGTGCAAAGCAGAGGTGCATTGCGGACTCCACCATGGAAGCAGAATATGTGGCAGCTTCTGAAGCTTCGAAAGAAGCAGTATGGTTTCGAAACTTCCTTCTGGAGTTGGACGTGATTCCTAAGCTGCCCAAGACAATCACGATATATTGTGATAATTCGGGAGTTGTGGCTAATTCAAAGGAACCATGAACTCACAGAGCAACAAAACACATTGAAAGGAAGTACCATATTATACGAGAAATCGTAGCAAGGGGTGATGTGCTAGTAGAGAAGATTGATACAAGAAATAATCTAGCGGATCCATTCACAAAGGCTCTGCCTCAGAAGGTCTACGAGATGCATGTACGTAACCTTGGGCTGAGGGCAAAGCTATCCACGTAGAATGTTTGATGTTATAGCTAGATTAGTTTAGACGCGTTATACTCTGGAAAGCACCTGTATAATGCTTTGAGTATAAGTGGGAGATTGATGGATTTATATACTGAAAGCATTATGATTGGTATATTATGTACAAGGTCGATCGGTTAATATACTGGGAATCATAAATGTTGTATGTTCATCTCCTGTCTAAATCAACAAACATGTGTCGCAAACGCAATTATCCTCTTATCTCGTCGATAGGGAGATCATACGGTGTGTAGAAGATCACGGAAGATCGTATGGATCGTTTGACCTAGCGAGATATAAATAGTTATCACAGCTGAGACAGTTCCAGGATAAACTGTCGGTGTGGGCTGTAGCATACGCAGTAATAAGCATCTTATCTTGGATGGCTTGGTATGCTGGTGGTGGGCACACATTGATAAGGACCTAAGTCAAGATCGATTCTTTTAACTGACATTAAAAGAATCTAGATCTCTATGGCTTGACGAGATCCTAAGCTTAAATGAAGGTACAAAAGTATATGCAGATTGTGTATAACTTTGAGTTGCAGTGAAAAGCTCTAGTTGAGCTTCTATATCTGGAACTAGGTAACCACATCTAGTATAGGATGGTGACATTCCCTGAACAGCTCAAAAGTTTCGTTATGCTAAGTCCTGCTGGCTGATTAAGTTCGAACATAAGTGAAAAGGTTTGAGTGGATTGATTCAGGAATATAAGATGTTAATTAATTAAATAGCTTGTCAGAGCTTAAATTAATTAACGAATGTCTGTAACCTTAAATGTGGGGAAATACCGAGCCCATGCAACCCGTACCTCAAAACGTGGTAGCAAATAGGTAGGACAATATTGATTCTGGTGGAATGATTCAATATTAATTAATTAATTATATTCTGGGTTGAATATGAGAATTAATTAATTGATAGGCCTTATTTGCTATTTGCATTCTGGTCCCTGGTCTGGCCCATGACACTCAAGCCCAATAGGAGTCCAGCATTTTCCTATAAATAGGCCTCAATTCCTCAGATCTCAACACACCACAAGATCATAAGTTGCACACAACAATGCAGGTTTTGGGAGCTGTGGTGATCGACTAAGATCTGAGAACGAGGAGGAAATTCTACTTTTCAACCGGGCAAGGGATCTGATAGAGAATCTTCACCAGATTTTCTGATCGAGTTTGGATACAGATCAGAAGATCAAATCAAGAGGATTCTTCTTCTCTCTCTCCTTATTTTCGAAAATAATTGTTTTATTTTCTCAAGATTTATTTCCTCAATCTGTTAGGAATTAAAACTTTGTGCGTGGGAAAGATCAAAGGGAATCTCTGCGCACTCGTTCTTCAGAGTTCATCAATCCTGGTATTCCGCATAAACCTTTTTATGAATAATAATATAGGAGCATGCTAGGATCATTCATAGGCATAGCAATTTATTTTGATATTCCAATTAACGATCCTTGGCAAACGGACTTCGTGATTCAGTTCACGAATCCCTTCAAATGACATATCTCACTGTTGATCCCATCAATACATAAAGATGTACCGACCCATCAAGTAGCTTGGATAAGCTCACTTATAAACTGATATGTCGCAGCCTAAACCGACAGCCTATCCAGGGACTGTCTCAGCCGTGATACTGTTTATATCTCGCTAGGTCAAACGATTCATATGATCCCCTATGATCTCCTACACACCATATGATCATCCCTATAGGCGAGATAATATGATATTATAGATTGTATCATATGTTTATTATATCATATAGCGACTTTGTTGATGTAACACATTTATGAAGACCAGTGTATCAAACAAACACACTTAATCATAAATGCTTTTAGTACACAATCCCAACAATCTCCCACTTTTACTCAAAGCATAATACCATTGCTTTATCAGAGTATTAAGTGTGTTTATATCAGACCTAGCTTATTTACAGGATTATCATCTTGCGATCGATTCTACCTTCAGATCCAGACTATGAGTGTGACCCTCATAAGTTTTCTGAAGTAGACACCATGTAAAAAAATCTGCTAGACCTTCATATCAATCGCTCCCACTTTATACACATCGCCTCTTATCATGATTTCCTGTATGATGTGGTACTACATATTCTATGTGTCTCATCACCTTGTGAGTCTTGGGTTCCCTTGAGTTTGTCATTGCACCAGCATGATCACAGTACCTTGTAATTCTATTAGGCAAACTCAAGACACACACCTCTAGAGGACAACACCGGATTTATACGGCTTCTTGAGAAGCTAATGAAGCTTTCTCACACTCAACCTTCATACCGAAACTCGCAACACACTTCCGTGTTAGATTCCTATAACTCCTCCTCCAAGGCCAACACATAGTTAGAGGTCGATTTCCTTCCTTATGATCCTCCTGGATATCTGATGCCATTCAACCCACAGGGCACATTTATAAGCCAATGTGCTTGTCCAGGGTTAAATTTATATCTTTTTACCATGCTTATAGCATTACAGATACCTGACTTCCTCATTACCATATAGAAAAACAACAGTCCTTTCTTGGCATGAAACGAGTCACCACAAAATCAATTTAAGCGACTTGAGATACCTGAACATCCTTTTCTTGTGGTAACAAAAGACTTTAATCCAAAGAATATCTCATATGTCCTACTTTTAAAACTATTCGGATAACCATCTCTTTAAGCCTGACAATATCTCCACACCGTTTGCGAATGTGAAAATACTATCTACATAATGAGCAAAGAAAACCACGCTTCCACTGACACATAACTGGTACATGAAACTCTCGTTCTCGATATACAATATTGAAATGTCTATTTCATGATCTTGAAGCTCCCTTAAGTTCATACTTGAACTTCTTTGGCTTCTAAACAAGATGTTGTTCGTCTTACTGCACACAACTTATCTGGCTATTGCATATAGATGTCATCACCTTCTATCAAGGTATCCGTTTATGACAAAAACATGGATGATGACAAAAGAATTCGAATGGATTTAATAGTTGCAACCAGTGAGAAGGCCTTGTTTTTGAAACATACATTGCTCACAAACCTAGACTTTTGAAGTATACTTGGTTACCATTCAAGCATTTCTTTACCTGTACATCAATCAGTTGTCTATAGCTGGTAAGCTATTTAGTAACACTGATCCTATTATAAAACTATAATATTTTACAGATTCATTTCCGAATCCATGACTTTACGTCATTAAACTGCATCTTTTATCTTAACAGCTTTGTTGTGCATTAAGGTATTAGTACAACATTGTTCGTCAACTGAGAATAAGTCTGAAGACTATTTCCTACGAACCAATACTGTTAGGCCTGTTAAGGCAACCTCCCACAACAATGATGCTCCTTTTATGTTGTCAATTATCGGTGCATTAATTTGTGGTTTATTGCCTTGCACGGGCGACCGTGCAATTGGTACCATACCTACCAAGGTATGATCAATATGTCACGGGGTATTTCCTGATGGATTTTGAATTGTCTTCTCCAAATCGTAGGAGAACAATATCACATTTGGATTTGTGGTTTCATCCTATACAACTTGCCTGTATTTATGATACATAACGAAACCACCTTTTTCGTTTACTTGGGATAGCCCACAAAATAGTATTAGCTTAATACCTTTCTTCCAACCAATCAGTTTCCTTCATCAGCTTAAAAACAGAACTACCCATCATTGCCTTTTAACAAATTCAAAATCTACTAGGGTATTTGGAACTGATTTAGAAGACACTAGTTAAGCAGATACATTACTGCTTTTTGGCGCACCTCCCAAAACCAAAAAATGGCAAAGCTAGCATAGCTCATCAACTTTAAAGAATCTTATTAGTTTCGTTCTTCCTACACCATCCCTTTTTGAGGGATAACATGTGCAGTCAACTGGGATATAATCCCTTGCTGTGCAAAGATATTGTAAAACACATCACTTGAGATACATACCATTATGAATGAACCATAATGTTTTTACGATCTTCTTTAACTTCTTCTCTACCTTAGTCTTAAATGCTCTTGATTAAAGCAAGAGACTTAGGCTCGTAGTGAATTAGATAAACATATCCATATCTTAAGTGATACAGTATCAATCCCTATTCAAGGCAACTGCGGAAGTAGACTCATCACAGAGCAAACACAAAATAACTTCCAGAGATACAATTGCATATTAAAAGTCCTGGTTATCATCTTATATCTCTGAGTAGTTTTCATAAGCGCCATTCTTAGGAATACCTGGATAAGATCCATAATTCCATGAATTACTTAAAACTACTTAGACCGATGTAGCCTTTCTCTAATAAGATTCTAAATTGTGTCTTAGAACAATGATCTTTCATATGAACAAATAAAGAAGAGACTAACATCCATTTAATAATAGAAAACACTGTTGTTTATTATGATAGAGAAAAACTCTATCCAAATAACTGATGATCCATAAAACATAAATGGAAATAGTTCTTCAAAACAAAACTTGGTATCTCTTCAAAACTTGAAAGAAACAATGTTTATTATAAACCCAAAGCAAAAACTCCATCAGCTTGAGCAACATCTCTAGCAGCTTTCTTGGCGTTGGTATTCCCGTCATCTTCAAGCATTATCACCAGCTTGATTCCCTACAAGATGCAGCAAAACATGATTAGTACTTACAATAATTACTAATCACATAAGAGTAGAAAACTAATACTAAACATGCAGACGATGACATACCTTGTCCATCGGTCTTAGCACCTGGACAATTTGCTTTCCAGTGTCCTAGCTTGCCACAGCGGTAACGCTTGCCCTTTCTTTTAAGTTTCCCAGCTTTTTTCTTTGGAGCAAAGACTCCGTTGTTCCCACTAGTTGTTTTCTTGGTTTTATTCCTTGTCATTTCTTTAGACTATTCTTGTTTAGGAGCACGATGATGACTACTGGTAGAAACCAAAACTAATTTATCAGGTTCCATCAGGGGCTGTGCTGCCATCAAGTCACTGAGCAACTCATTAAGTGTATACTCCTTCTTGTTCATCACAACATTCAGCCTGAAGTTTTCAAAGGACTTGGGAAGAGAGTTTAGTATGATATCGACCTGGGCTTCCCCGTCAATACCACCACCATGCAACGTTAGTTCATCCATAAGGTGAGTCATGGCAACCATGTGCTCTCTCACTGAACTGCCCTCAGACATTTTCTCACAATCTCCCTCATGAGATTGAATTTGACAGTTATGTCCATCTCCCAATAAGTCGTTGTGAGACTGTTCATAATATCACGGGCCTTATCATAATGCTGATGTTGCAGCTGATGGATTTATATACTGAAAGCATTATGATTAGTATATTATGTACAAGGTTGATCGGTTAATATACTTGGAATCATAAATGTTGTATGTTCATCTCTTGTCTGAATTAACAAACATGTGTCGCAAACGCAACTATCCTCTTATCTCGTTGATAGGGAGATCATATGGTGTGTAGTAGATCACAGAAGATCGTATGGATCATTTGACCTAGCGAGATATAAATAGTTATCACAGCTGAGACAGTTTCAGGATAAACTGTCGTTGTAGGCTGCAGCATACGCGGTGATAAGCATCCTATCTTGGATGGCTTGGTATGTTGGTGTGGGGCACACATTGATAAGGACCTAAGTTGAGATCGATTCTTTTATCTGACATTAAAAGAATCTATATCTCTAGGGCTTGATAAGATCCTAAACCTAAATGAAGGTACAAAACTATATGCAAATTGTGTATCACTTTGAGTTGCAGTGAAATGCTCTAGTTGAGCCTGTATATCTGTATCTTGGGTGATAGCATTCTGTGTATGACTGTCTGGTACTGGAACTAGGTAACCACATCCAGTATAAGATGGTGACATTCCCTGAGCAGCTCAAAAGATTCGTTATGCTAAAGTCCTGCAGGCTGATTAAGTTCAAGCATAAGTGAAAAGGTTTCAGTGGATTGACTCAGGAATATAATATGTTAATTAATTAAATGGCTTGTCAAAGCCTAAATTAATTAACGAATGTCTGTAACCTTAAATGTGGGGTTAAACCGAGCCCATGCAACCCTTACCTCAAAATGTGGTAGCAAATAGGTAGGACAATATTGATTCTCTGGTGGAATGAATCAATATTAATTAATTAATTATATTCTGGGTTGAATATGGGAATTAATTAATTGATAGACCTTATTTTCTATTTGCATTCTGATCCCTGGTTTGGCCCATGAAAACTCGGTCCTAATAGAAGTCTAGTATTTTATAAATAGGCCTCAGTTCCTCAGATCTCAACACACAACAAGATCATATGTTGCACACAACAAACCATATTATGGGAGCTGTGGTGATCGACTAGATTTGAGAAACGAGGAGGAAATTATGCTTCTTAACCGGGCAAGGAATCCGAAGGGAATCTTCACCAGATATTCGGATTAAGTTGGGATAAAGATCAGAAGATCAGATCAGGAGGATCGTCTTCATATTTCTATCTACTTCTTTTTTTCAAAAATTATTTATTAATTTTCATAGATGTAATTCCTTTTATCTGTTAGGAATTAATCTTTGTGCGCGGGAAAAGAGATCAAGATCAAATCTCTGCGCACTCGTTCTTCAGGTTTCTACAATCCAGGTATTCCGCATAAACCCCCTTATGCATAATCAATAGGATCATGCTAGGAATAATCATAGGCATAGCAATTTATTTTGGATATTCCAATTAACGATCTTGGCAAACGGACTTCGTGATTCAGTTCACGAATCCCTTCAATTGGTATAAGAGCGAGGTTGATTAATTGGCTCTGTCAGGAAAAATAATATCGCATATGATTTGCATGATAATTATTATTGAATGAATGCATGAATGGTTTAAGGACTCGTTTTTCACCCATGAGATAAATCCATGGTTAGATTTAAATTTCAAATCTTATTAGGATGCAATTCAATGTAATTTTTCAATTTTAAATTAAATCTATAAAATGGAGTACGAAGAATAAAGGGCCACACGACGACACACGACAATATCGGCACGACAGCAAGTCGTGCACGGTGGTTGCGCGCGACACGGGCACGATGGCGCAGTCGTTGTGAAACCCTAGGGTTTCCAGCGCACGGCGCGCGCGTACGACGGGCAGCAACCGCCCGGCCATAGGCCGGCAAGGCAGGTACGGCGGCCCCAAGATGATGGCACGAGGCACCGGAGGCAGAGCTGGGACGGAGGCGATGGCAGTCTAAGCCCGACACGGCGGAACCCTAGGTTTCGCGTGCGTACGCAGGCACCCTGCGTGGCCCTGTGCTCGTGCTTTGGCGGCCTGCTCGTTCTCCTTGGACGGCATTGGTGGTGGCAAGGTGGTGTGGCGTGGCTCAGGGACGGAGGTTGGTGGCGGTCGGCTAGCGTGGGTAATGGCGCGGCTGCAGCAAGCGCAAACCCTAGGGTTTGCGAATGCAGCCAGGGGCGAGCATTTCCTCTGCGCACTTGCGCATCTTTCGAGCAAGCCAGAGGCGCCGACGGTGGAGAAAATGGTGGCCGGCGTGTAGGGCGACGGCAGTGCAGGCCAGCGCGGCGGCATGCGATAGGGGCAACGACCGTGGCGGCGGTTTTGCAGGCTGCAGCCGTGCAACATGCATGCATGGGTGTTGCATGATTCCGGCGAGTCAACGGCGGTGGCGGGTCGTTGGCGCAGGTGGTCCGCTTGTTAGCCGGCGGCGATGGTTTTCCGGTGGTGCTCGCCGGGCCTAGTTCTCGCGGGATATTGAGCTTGCAATGTGTGCCCGGCCCTCGATTTGGTTAACTGGCCTAGTTGTCCTATTTTCTGATGGATCAAATCTTGGAGGCCCAAATTTTTGGAAAATAAAATCAGATCTTAGTCCTGGTAGTGGGAGCCTAGTCGAAGATCTGTGAAATAATTCCAAAGTGTAATAGATAGAATTATTTCTTAATTTCGTATCATGAGGCGACGAGGATATTTTTTATTTGATTTTTTATTTGTCTTCGCAAGATATATGTGTTTAAATTAATTGCACAACGTATAAGCATGTTGTAGATAATAGGAGCACGTTTACTGCTTTTATTTACAGCTTTAAAGCATGCTATGTGATTTATTTTGTGTAATTAATTATAACTATAAATTCGGGGTTCATGCTTTGCATGATAGATTTTAGCAATGTTATATTTACGGCTACATAAAATAATCTGTGCAATTGAACCTTATGAATTTAAATTACTAAGCTGATTATTTAATAAGACCTCCACAAAGCGATCCTATATTGGAAGTGGATAATTTATTAGGTAAACGTCTACATGTGTAGCTTACTTAATTTATTATTCATAAGTGTTAATAGACAGGATTTCTTAAAACAAACATTATATTCATCTATGAAGATGGAGTACATGCGTAAACGTCTACATGTGTAGCTTGCGTATTGAGTTTTCATAAGTTCTCTAGGGATTGAATTAAATGAGACAGACTTATTATAAGGGATCAGGGTGTGTCCTAGCAGATCCTTATATGGGAGGGTTGACTTTGGTGGTAAGCTAGCTTAGATATTGTCCAGAGTATAACTCATTTGTGATGTCCCTGCTCAGTAGGATAATATGGTCTTAAGTTAGTCTCCAATTATTAATTCCATTTGTCTAAGGAACCCGAGCATGGATTGGAATTAAATGACTGGAATTGAAAGATGCAGTTTGGTTAAGTGTTTTGTTGTAAACGTCCACATGTGTGGCTTGCAATAGTAATACTTAGGAAAATTGGAGGAAACATCAATATAGTTTTATCACAAGGTTTCAATATTTAATTGTTTCAATCGTTTGCGACTATGTTTCAATTTCTGTTTTAATTTATTGTTTTCAGACTTGTCTTTACCAAATGTGATCAATATCTTAGCACAAAACGAATTAACCGGTCCCAATTTTCAAGAATGGAAATGCAACTTGGGTTACATCCTTGTTGCAGAGGAACACAAGTTTGTCCTTGATAAGCCTCGTTCGGCTGCTCCACTGATGCATCGCCTGATGAGGAAAAGAGCTACTATAAGAACTGGCTAAAGTCAAACAATATAGTGAAATGCTATACGATGAGTACAATGTCCAAGGTACTTGCACAACAACATCATTCGTATGATAATGCTTGTGACATTATGGACAGCCTCACAGGGACCTATGGTGAGTCAGACAGAACTGTCATATTCAATCTCATGAGGGAAATTGTGGGAAAGAAAATGGCTGAAGGTAGCTCGGTCAGAGAGCATGTGGTCAGCATGACTCATCTCATGGATGAACTCACGCTGCACGGAGGTGGTATCGATGCGGAAGCGCAGGTTGATATCATTCTCAACTCTCTGCCTAAGTCCTTTGAGAACTTTAGACTGAATGTTGTCATGAACAAGAAAGAGTACACTCATAACGAGCTACTCAATGACTTAATGGCAGCGGAGTCAGTGATGCTTCTAGAAAAGGTTGCTTTTGCACAAAGGAATGTTTAAGAAGAAAGCCAAAGGTACAACTTCTGTGAAGAAGTCAAATAGGACACCGGGCGTGCAGGGAAAAAGGACAAGTGTTTCAGATATGGCAAGGCTGCTCATTGGAAGAAAGATTGTCAAGTCAGGAAGACTGAACAAGGTGCGTCATGTGCATTTATAACGGAAACATGTTTAGCATCGATTTCTACCCATTCTTGGGTAGTGGATACTGGAGCTACTGATCATGTTTGTTATACTGTGCAGGGGTTCTGACCGACAAGGCAGCAAATACATGACGAGATTACCATCTCAATGGGCAGCGGAGAGCGAGTCTCAGCAGTAGCCATTGGAGATTTTACTTTATGCTTTGAACACAATGTTTTGATTTTGAGAGATGTTTTATATGTGCCAATTTTTTAGCGGAACTTAATTTCAGTTTCCAAGTTGTTTAGTGATGGATATTCAATTATTTTTTATAGTGGAGTTTCTATCATTGGGAATAACGATGTTATCAGTCGTGGCAAACTGATTGACTCTCTCTATATCATTGATTGTATGCATAAGTCTTCCGTGAATGTTGCAAACTCATCCATTAATAATCATTTAAAGAGAAAGTTTTCTTCCGATGAGGATCAAACATATCTCTGGTATTTGAGACTAGGTCACATCAATCTAAAGAGGATTAAAATATTAGCATGTGATGGGCTCTTGGATTCTTTTCAAGTGGAACCGCATCAAATATGTGAATCCTTTATAGAGGGAAAGATGACGACCAGGCCTTTTAAGGCAAGTCATTCTCGAGCAGAGGATGTGTTAGAATTGATCCACTCTGACTTATGTGGACCAATGTCCACGCAAGCTCGTGGAGGTTATGAGTACTTCGCCACATTCTTTGACGATTACTCAAGATTCGGATATGTCTATTTGCGTAGCTACAAGTCTGAATGCTTTGAGAAATTTAAAGAGTTTAGGACTGAGGTCGAAAAGAAGCTAGGTAAGACTATCAAGACACTACAATCGGATCGTGGTGGAGAATACCTCAGTAACGAGTTCTTGCAGTACTTGTCAAACAACGGGATTACATCCCAGTAGACTGCACCAGGAACCCCTCAACAAAATGGTGTAGCGGAAAGAAGAAATAGAACTCTCTTGGAAATGGTCAGGTCGATGATGAGTTATGCAAGCTTGCCGATTTTGTTTTGGAGATATGCCTTGGAAACAACAGCCTATTTTCTTAACCAGGTACCTTCTAAATCAATTCCTAAAAATGCCTCTGGAACTCTGGTATGGGCGAAAGCCAAGTTTGAACACAATGAGGGTTTGGGGTTGTCCAGCATATGTGCTTACAAAGGAACCTGATAAGTTAAAAAGTAGGTGTATGCTGATGCTGTTTGTAGGATATCCCAGGCAAACGAAAGGTGGTTACTTTTATTTTCCTGAGAATCAGAAAGTGGTTGTCAGTACCAACGCAAGATTCTTAGAGGAAGAATATGTAAGAAACCACAGATCCAAGAGTGAAATTATCCTCTACGAGCTTGAGGACAAAGAAGCGATTCCATCAGGAAAGCCCAGTGTTGGTAAATCCACCTGTAATAAGTGAGACAATACCAACACTGCCATCAATGCAGGGTATGGGACCAACCAGTACTGTGCCAACTACTGACACGACTTAGATGCATCGTCGCAGTGGGAGGGTTGTCCACCAGCCCAAGAGGTATATGTTCGTGGGAGAGTCTTTTGACTTGATCCCAAAAAGCGAACTAGATGATATCGATCCCTGGACGTATGACGAGGCGGGATCTGATAAAGATGCAGACAAATTGCTGATCGCCATGGATTCAGAAATAGAATCCATTACGACTATGGATGTATACCAGAAAACTGATTTTCCAGATGGCTATTGAGCCCAAAGGTGACAATCGTTATACAAAAGAAAGAAAGGAGCGAATGGTGAAATTACAATTTTCAAAGCAAGGCTGGTGGCATACGGTTATAGTCAAAAAGGTGTAGACTATGACGAGACCTTCTGACCGATAGCCATGCTTAAGTCCATTCATATACTCCTAGCCATAGCAACACATAAGAACCTAGAGATCTAGCAGATGGATGTCAAAACCGCATTTCTAAAAGGGTACCTTGAAGAAGGTAGGGACATCTATATGCAACAGCCAGAAGGTTATGTGCAGAAGGGCGAAGAACATTTGGTCTGGAAGCTTAAGAAGTCGCTGCATGGACTTAAGCAAGCTTCACGGTCATGGAATCTACGTATTGATGAAGTGATTAAATCCTATGGATTTTCACGATGTTCAAACGAGAGTTGCGTGTACCGTCTACGTGTCAGAGGAAGCATGGCATTCTTTGCACTTTATGAAGATGATATTCTCCTATTTTGCAACAATGTGGAAGTACTATCGGGCATAAAGGGGTGGTTATCCGAACAGTTTCATATGAAGGACCTTGGGGAGGCAGGATATATCCTAGGGGTAAAAGTATTGCGGGAGTGCAGTAAGAGAATGCTGACCTTGTCTTAAGGGTCATATGTGGATAATGTGATTGCCTGTTTCAGCATGCAAAATGCCAAGAAAGGTCTGTTACCCTTCAGACATGGCATACATCTTTCCAAGGATCAGTGTTCGGTGACACAAAAGCCAAGCTTTAGACAGAGCTCTTTAAATCTGTTTTCTACTTGAGGTTCGGTGAATTTGTCTGCTAGCTGATCTTCTGTCATAATATAACCCATAAAAATATCCTTCTTTTCAAAGTGATCTCGAATAAAGTGATGTCCGATGTCAATGGATTCTTCTAGATGCACATTACATTGTTGTTGTCATAGTATATTGGAACACATCCGGTGCTTACTTCATAATCTTGAAGTTGTTGCTTGATCCACAACACCTGTGTATAGCTGCTCGCAGCAGCCACATATTCTGCTTCTGTTGTGCACGTTTCTACGGAGTGTTGTTTCTTGTTGAACCAGCTTATCAGCTTTTGACCAAAAAATTGACATGTCCCACTCGTACTCTTCCGATCAATTCGGCATCCTCCGAAGTCAGAGTCTGAATATCTAACGAGTGTAAGGTCATCTGCTCTTGGGTACCAAATTCCTAAAGATTTTGTCCCATTCAGATATTTGACAATCCTTCGCGTGTACTCCATGTGCAATTTCTTCAGATTTGCTTGATATCTAGCACATACGCCTATAACATACGAAATGTCTTGCTTGCTGGCCGTTAGGTATAATAAAGAGCCAATAATATCTATGTATGCTTTTGGGTCCACTGATTAACCTTCTTCGTCCATCAATATTTGACATGCTGTGCTCATGTGAATCTGCAATGTCTTTGTCTTCTCTGGACAAAATTTGCTGATGAGATCATTTGTATACTTTTTCTGGTGGATGAAGATCCCATCGCTAGATTGTTGAACTTGTAGACCTAAGAAGTATGACATCTTCCCCATCATGCTTATCTGAAAATTGGTCTGCATAAGCTGAGCAAATTTTTCACACAGGGTTAGATACCTAGATCCAAAAATAATGTCATCCAAATAGATTTGGACGAGTAGTATGTCTTCAGCATCCTTGAATAAGAAGATTGTCCAATCGATCTTCCCCTTCCTCGTACCAAGCTCTTGGGGCTTGCTTTAGACCATACAAAGCATTCCTCAACTTGTACACCTTGTTTCCGCATTCAAATCCCGGAGGTTGCTCCACGTAAACTTCCTCCTTCAATTTACCATTTAGGAACACACTCTTGAGGTCCATCTGTAAGATAGTGAAACCATGGTGAGCAGCATATGCAAGGAATAAACTGATTGCTTCCAGCCGAGCTACTGGAGCAAATATTTTGTCGAAATCAATTCCTTCGCACTGTGCATATCCTTTAGCTACAAGCATTGCTTTGTTGCAAACGACGAGTCCATTTTCGTCACACTTGTTCTTGAATACCCATTTGGTGCCTATCACCGATTGATGTGTTGGTCGATCTACGAGATTCCGAACGTGATTCCTCATGAATTCTAACAATTCTTTTTGCATCGCGTTGATCTAATCGGCGAATTTGAGTGCATCAACAATTTTGGTCAGCTCCTTCTAAGATATATAGCAGGTTAGCATTGTGCTATGTCTGGTTCGAATTGGATTGGCAACATCTCCTAATATTTCTTCTGAAGGATGATCTCTTAGCTGCCACTTTGGTCTTTGCAGCTCCATAACTGGAATTGTTTGACTGCTGGATGCTCCAATTTGATTTTCAGAAACAGTTACATCCACAAATGGTAGGTTGTTCAAGCTGTCCGCTACACTTGTCGGGTTGACATCTGCTAAATGGTTTTCTTCATCGTCTGCTGAATCTGTAATTGTTGGAGTAATACACTTGTCTTCAGCAGTCCGCTCTTGGTCCATTTCAGCAGTGTTGTCTTCAGCAGTCCTCTCGCGATTTTGGGGATCCTCAACAACGTCTTTGTTTTGCTGACACGTTTCTCCTTCTTGAGTTCCCCCTTGACATGTGAGCTTATTGAGAGGAGTTAGGGTGGCCTTAGCATTACCAGTTGCATCACCGGCCATCTTGGATGTTTGCTGATCAGCCAAGATTTCCAACGTAGATGAAGATTCACTCATCAACCTAGTCAGATCGATCGGTTCAGCTTTGGAAGTATTCGAGTCTGAAAGTCCTTTGACATTATTGGTTTCATAAATCACATCTTTCTGATTTCTCATGGTCCTGCGCACTAAAGTAGCTTTATCAAAAATAACATTGCATGTTATTTCCACAAGCTTGGTGGTCTTGTTAAGCACTCTATAACCTTTGTGAGAAAGATGTCTGTATCCTAAGAACACTCCTTCATCAGCTTTCGGAGAGAAAGTACTAAAATTTGACTTCCCATTATTATGGATATAACATGGTGAACCGAAAGTATGAAGATGAGCTAAGGAAGGCTTGCGACCATAATATATTTTGTAGGGAGTCTTGGTGAAGGAAGATTCAAGCCACTTCAATTCTGCGTGTAGCATGCGTTCATTAGAGCTTCTCCCCAATATCTTAGTCCTAGATCGGTATCGGCAAGCATTGTTCGCACGACCTCTTTTAGAGTCATGTTCCTCCGTTCTGCCATACTGTTCTGCTGAGGTGTTCTTGCGGTGGTCCTTTCTTGTCGTATCCCAGCATCGGCGCAGAAATCCATTATTGCTCCGTTACAAAATCCTGTACCATTGTCGGACCTTATCCTTTTCACTGTGAGCTCTTTTTCATTTAGCACTCGAAATATCAGCTCCGGCAGGACTATCATTACCTCATCTTAGCTCTTGAGCAGTCTCACCCACATGTACCTGGAGTAATCATCAATAACAAATAAAGTATAATATTTATTACCTACAGTTGGTGGAGTCACAGGGACAAATAAATCCATGTGCAACAGCTCAAGTATTCTGTGTTATGTGGCCTTTTCGAGGTTGTATTTGAAGGACGCCGCTTGTTTCCCTTGTTGACAAGCTCTGCATACTCCTTCCTTCTTGAAGGTCTCTTTCGGTAGTCCTGTAAAAATGTTATTTCTGGCTATATAACTGATAGTTTTAAAGTTTAAGTGTGTTAGCCTCTTGTGTCATAGCCAGTTGGTTTCTTCTTTGTTGAATGCGATGAAGCATGATGCTTGCTGACCACTTTCTCAATCAACAACGTAGAGTTCTCCTTTCCTGATTCCTCTAAGATTTATGTATCTTGTGGTCTTGTCAGCAATCTCGCAACCTGTATCAAAGAAGGAAACAATATATTCATTTTTACTTAGCTAACTGATACTCAGTAGATTGTGCTTGAGGGTGTCGACGAGGGCCACGTTGATGATACACATTCCATTTTGCTCGATGCACCCTATTTCGATTACTCCAGCCTTTGAGTTGTCACCAAAGGAGCCTAAAGGTTCTCTGATCTTCTGGAGGTCTGTGAAGATGTCTTCATCTTCTGTCATGTGATCTGAGCATCCGCTGTCTAGGATCCACTCTTTTAATTTTCTCGATGTTCTTCTTGTTGGACCCTTGATCATTGTAAAATTCTACAGATTATTTGCAGAACAGTGGCAAATAAATTTTTAATAGTACCCTAAGGTTGTCGAACCCAGAGGAATTGTGTAACCAAATTATTTTATGTACAAGTTATAATCCTAATACCTATTGTTTGAGTCAACAAAAATCAGGGGTTTTGAGTTTTTAAAAATAAAGAAAACAAAATGGAAATTTTAAGGGTTTTAGAAAAGCAATTTAAAGACACAGACTCTAGGGCGAACTATCAATCAAAATACATATCAATTAATTAACTTGCATTGGTGGGAAATCATAATATACTATAATTTTTTGGTAAGACAATTATAGCCTAGGTTACTAATAAAAAACACAATACTAATCAACCTTTCATAAATCTACAGATTAACTCTACAATCACTATCTTCCCCTAGGACAGATTGTTAATTGTATTTGAATTCCTTCTCCTATTATTAGTTTTTTCTTTTTTCAGTCCTTCAATTAACAACTGTAAACCTAGAATTAATTCTATCGTTCGATCTTGTTAATTCTAAATCCTAATAATTCAAACAGGAATTCAAGACCAAGCAATTCAATGTTAATCAATTAAACATGCATTTGATTGATATTTGTTGCCCTAGATCCCGCTAGGGTTTCTAGCCACACATCGCAGATAGAAAACCAAAATAAAACATGTTATGAAAGTCCATAAAAATAACTTACAAGAAAATAAAGGTTTGTGCTGGAAAATAAAGTATGATGAATGCTTCAAAGGTCCAAAGTTGAACAATATATGAAAAATGAATGATATATGATGATAAAAGTTGAATAAAACTCAAAATTAAAAGCTATTTATAAGAGTGGATGTGTATCCTATCAAGTCTAGGGCTAGAAATCCGATTTGATTCGAATTTCATCAAATTTCACCAGATTTTCCCGCACTTCGATCGACGTGGACTGCCTTCGATCGACGCGCGTGTTCTTGCGTCAACCCGTCTGCACGGTCTCATGGTTTTGGCCATAACTTTCACTCCCGAACTCTGATTGACACGATTCTAGTTGTTTTGGAAAGGTAACTCAAAGCTCTATCCATATCCGTGTGCCAATAGCCCGAATTCCTTCTGTGGAAGAACCCTTCACTGCTACTCTTGCACGCTACTACTTTCAGAACGGTTTTCCAGTGAATTTAAGCCTAAAACCTGAAAAAACACACCATGACAAGCATAACACAAAATATAATAGACTCATGCATAGAATATATATATATATATATAAACTTAATAAAACTACATAAAACAGTAGAAAATAATATAGATAAGTGAGTGAAATAATGAACTTATCAAACCCCCCAAACTTGAACGTTTGATTGTCCTCAATCAATTGGCAAGAAAAAATCAAAACATCATGAAATTAGAGTGCAATACCCCACAAGATCCATCACAGTCAAGGGTCAAAAATCCACTATCTACAAGCAGTTTGAAGAGACAAAAAATCCATTAATAGTGGAAGAACTCGCGAGAAGTGTTTCGCTCAACTCACAAGTGTATAAGACAAAGATGAAAGCACTCAATACATCAATGAATGAATTTCTGCCATAGGCTTGCAAATTTTCTACTATCTCCACTGCTAGAATGTGCACACAAGTCTAGAATGAAAAAGGACTTTCAATAGGTCGTAACGTAGGCTTTTTCTGAGGGGTAGGAAAATTTTGCCAAGTGACTAAAAATAAACTGAGTTCATTACTCTAAATAAGTCTCAATCCACCATTTAAATTCATCCACCTCATCTCCTCATATATATCAACAACACAATTTTTTTTTCTAGCTCATTTTGAATCTCTTATGCTCTTTTTATTATTTTATATTCTTTTTTTTCATAGAGCTAATGGGAATTCTAATTATTAATTGAGCTTTTTTTCACACATCTTTTACACCACTAATTTTTCATTTCTTATCTCCAATTCACCCCATATACAACAATTCAAGACACGAGTGAGACAATACTTTTCTTACTCTCATAGACAAGGAAATAAAATTTTAAAGGCTCAAAAGTGGCTAACTAGGGAAAAATTTCATGTGAAGGGACAGTGTTTAGGGAATTGGGCTAACACAGATGGCCTAAGATCATTTCCTAAACTTGTGCACACTATGCAGTCTCAACAAAGAAAATAAGCAAGTTCTAGGGAAACTAAAACTCACATGAGAATCTCACATCAAACGAATTATGGCTCAAGTCTCACAAAAGGGTTTTAAATTTTCTTCCACAATTAACTTCAATCCAACTCAATCAGCATGCAAGTATAAGTTTCAAACTAACCCTATCATGCAATAGTCTACATTCATAGGCATATAATCACAATCCCTATCAATTCAAACTCAGCCCTCAATCAATTCTAATCTCACAATCTCATTCAGGTTATGTCAAAGTTCAAGAATTTCCCCTTAAAATAGAATAAAATTTAAAAACATGCAAGTGCAAAAATTAAAATACTGAAAGCGAAAATAAAGATAGAATATTCCACCTTTTGTCCACATCCCCCGAAACTTATTTCCATCTCAAGAGTGGGAAAAATTTTGAGAATCAGACAAAGGGGAGGAATAATACCTGATAGTTGATCTCAGACATCAACTTTTTTATCCCTCAAGGCTTCGGAACTCGCGCAACATGAATTTGGGGCGTCTGGCACTTCGCCTCCACCGATGCAGGGTCGCGTCGATCAATGGGAAGCCTTCTAAGTTGATCCATGATCGGGTCTAAGGGTAACACGTTGCCGGTCTCGACTTCGATTGATGCCAGGCTGCATCGATCAAAGTTGAGCAATCCTCGCTTTTTTATATATGCTGCAAAACAATTATTAGTGCATGCAAAATTCGAAATAAAAAGAAAAAGTACAAAAAACTAAAAAGAAAACAAGTAAAAGGTTGGATTACCTCCCAACAAGTGCTTTGTTTAACGTCGTAGCTCGACGATACCTCAGATCAAAACCAGGGAGGTCGGGTCCAAACTCTCCGACCATTGGCGTCCTCCATGTAGACCTTCCGATCTTTGATGATGGTGGTGAGCTCAGATTGAGGAGGCTTAGTTGATATTTTCACCCTCTCGTTCCCGCACTCCCACTCTATAGCAGCGGCTTCCTTTTCCTCGGACTCATCATCTTCTGTGGTGGTGATCCGGTTGCACTCCGCCTTTCTCTTGCTTTTATCGATCACCAAGGTGATCTTTTCCTTGTTCGACCGGAATGTTATCTCGCCGCCTCGGCAGTCAATGAGTGCGGCACAAGTATCGAGAAACTCCACCTTTCTCTTGCTTTTATCGATCACCAAGGTGATCTTTTCCTTGTTCGACCGGAGTGTTATCTCGCCGCCTCGACAGTCAATGAGTGCGACACTAGTATCGAGAAACTCACGCCCCAGTATCATGGGCATGTTCTTGTTCTCCTTCATTTCGTGTACCGCAAAATCTACTGGGAAGATCAGATGGCCCACTCGAATAAGCACATCTTCCAGAATTCCCTTTGGGCGGGATACAGTTCGATCCACCATCTATAGTGTAATAGTAGTGGGACTCATCTCTCCGATTTTGAGGCGCTTGTAAATAGAGTACGACAAGAGATTGATACTGGCCCCAGTATTGCACAATACTCTCTCGAAGGTATGTCCTCCAATCTCCACTGGGATAGAGAAGCATCCAGGGTCGCTTCTCTTGATGGGCACCTGCTTTTGAAGTAGTAGGCTGCACTACTCCTGGATCTTCATAGTCTCGTTCTCCACAAACTGCTTCTTTCCACTCATCACTTTCTGAAGGTACTTCATGTACCCCGAGATCACCTTCACTGCTTCGATCAGCGGGATGTTGATGCTGACCTTCCTCAAGTTTTCCAAAAATCTCGCGAACTTGGAGTCCTCTTTTTGCTTCGTGAACCTCTGAGGGAATGGCATAGGAGGAACAGTGTCTTTAGAATTTGCCAGAATTTTGCTCGAGGTGGGCTTTGACTTCAACCGATGAAGGTGTGCCTCAGTCGAGGTCGATTTCCACGCACTTCGATTGGCACCAGATGCATCGATCGAAGTCGAGCCTTCTTCGTCGCACGACTCTCCTCCAATCTCCTCAACTTTGATCAATGTAGGACGTGCATCGATCAAAGTCGAGCCTCCAGTGGTGCAATTTTGCGCCTCTTCAGCTATAGACTTGTCCCAAACCATCTCGGGACCCTTGTAACTCGTTCCGAATCTCAGTGTAATAGCTTTGCAATCTTTTTGAACCCTTGGGTTCACCTCGGTTGTGCTCGGCAACTGTCCTTGCTTGTGGTGTGCCCCAATAGCGTTGGCAATCTGACTGACCTGCGTTTCAAACATTTCCAGGTGCTTTCCCATCTGATCCACCTTAGTGTGTACTCCAGTCATCTCCTGCTCCAGCTTCCGAATTCATCTCCTTGATGAATTCGGCCAACAGATCATCCAAGCTGTCCTTCTTCTTTTCCACCACTTCTTCATTCTAAACTTCAAATCCGGGTGGTGGTAGCTCGGCTGCCTCAGGATGGGAGTAGGAGAAACCATGGTGGTTTCTCGGCAGATATTGATATCCCCCTCTCCTTTGCTGGTGCTAGTAGGGGTATCCCCCTCTATTCAGATAGCTCATCTCCGCAGGAGCTTCGGGTTGCACCTGTGCAACTGCATCTGTAGAAGCTCTCATAGACAATTTGTCCAAGTCCTCTCTCAACTTCTCAACCTCAATTTTGAGAGGATCTTCAGTCTCCACTTTATCCACGACCTTTATCAGTGGCCTCCTTGGGTTTGCTCACTTTTAATTGTGTAGCACCATCTTCTTAAAAAGCTTCAGAGCTTTCTCTACGGACTTGCTCATGATGGACCCCCAGCTGCGTTGTCTGTTGGGCACAAGATCTGTGCAGCAGGACTGAAAACACTGCAAGTAATTATGTCTAGTATAGCATGTTTTAACAACTATATCTGCAAGTACAGCTAATACGAGAACAATTGAAATAAAATGAAATTAAATAAATAAAACAAAATAAAGTGGAATAAATTCTAGCCGAGTCGAGGAAGCCCTCTTCCCGCAAGACAAATTCTGCGACGTACTGCTCGTCTAATGGCGGTTTGTCCCCAAAGGTAAAACGACTTCGTCCTTTTCAAGGCAGCACTGCAATTGGAAAGGCTCTGACGAACTGGATAGAGGTGAAACTGAGTTGCAGAAGAACAACAAAAATGATGCAGGAATATGAGGGAAATGTTGCAGTATCTTTGGCTAAGTGAGTTGTCTGATGTCGGATGTTCAGGGAACCGGGGATAGCCCAATGCATGCCTATTTATAGACATGTCCACACAGGGGGAGCCTGTCTGAGCCATCAAGGCTGAGCCGTTACAAGCATGAGACACGGAGTAACCGACGCCATTCAATGTCTAGAGTCGTTACAACATTTGAACGCAATTCCAACATGTGTTAAATGTGCTGAAATTGTTTAGCATGCAATAGCAACACGTGGCTGACTCATCAGCCACGTGACATGCCCATTGCGCACCACATCGATTGGTCTAGCCACATTGACCGTCCACGTGTTGAGCCCGCAAGCTGACTTCACTTGCCCAAAAAGATAAGGCACCGTGGACCAATCCAAGCCAAGGTCCCAAAGACAATTTGCGAAGAACAAAGAACTAAGAACCAACACTGAGGTCGGGGCACGGGCGCTCGATTACCGACCGCGCTGAGGCCGTAGGCCGAGGCGGGGGGCGAGGCGAGCGACAGCAGCAGCGCACGACGCGAGCCACCGGGTGCCACATACACTTCACACTTGGTTATTACACATCTCAGCCATAATGATATTTAAACATAGATTAATTACTTTAATCTATCAATGTGGGATACACTTCATTTATTACATACTTCACTTATGTAATAACCCACCAACCGTGTCACTTCGTGGACTCATTTCTCACTCACCGGAATTCAGATTTGAGAAATCATATATACTACGATCGTCTACTCTTCGCGTAGATTATGTTGATAATATTTAATTACGATGAAATTAAATATTTCTCATCGGGAATTTACCAAAAAATACCCGAATTACCAACAATCCCCTCCATGAGTGGAAATGCCGAAATGCATGATGCATAGCCTACTCAATTTCGAGAACTGTTAATGCACCTGAACAGGTAGCTTTTAGCTTTGAACCGTTCATCTTCAATATCATCGGGCACACTTGCGGCTTAGTGGTAGGGATACTTTGAACTAATCCTCCATCGTGTGTACCGAGACAACAACATTGAAACATTAACATTTCAACCTCTATTCGTTCTCACGTTTGGTTCCATTACGGGCCATGGACACCCCCTTTGGTTTCATAAGTGTTCATTTGAAGTGGCTCCCACTTCCACTTATATAGGTGACCTCCTATTCCGAGCATTCCTGCCAAGCTCAACCATCACGAGATTTTCAGGAGTTATTAAAAGTCACTTAGGACTTAACCTATACCACATGCAGACTCATAACACCTTACTTGCCATCTTTAGGGAAAGGTAGATAAGTCATTTTCCATGGCATCGCCACTAGAAAAGATATTATCTTGTCGGTGTTATCACTCGAACTTGTGTAGTTTAGTTGTCCCATTGAACCTAGTTCTTGAGATCTCCAATCATCTAGGTTGGGTATCCACTACACTCATTCAGAATGTGGATTTCAATCCCATTCCCTCAAGCAATTTATTCATTTGATCTCGGTTTAACCCTTTGGTTAGCAGATCCGCAAGGTTATCGATTGATTTCACATAATCAATGGATATCACACCATTCGAGATCAATTGTCTAATGGTATTATGTTGACGACATATATGTCTCGACTACCCATTGTACATATTATTTTATGCTCGACCAAAATCCTCTTGGCTATCACAGTGAATCATCACTGATGCCACATGCTTGTTCCAACAAGGAACATCCTCTAGAAAAAAGTCGAAGCCATTCTACTTCTTCACCTGCTTTATCTAAAGAAATAAACTTAGATTCCATAGTGGAACGAGCTATACAAGTTTGTTTCGTGGATTTCTACGACACTGCCCCCCACCAATCGTAAACATGTATCCACTTGTGGAGTGGGAGTCATTTTGAATCAGAGGTCCAATTTGCATCACTGTACCCTTCAAGTACAGGTGGAAAATTTATATAATGTAGACCTAAGTTAAGAGTATACTTCAAGTATCTCAAATCTCTTACAAGAGCCTTCCAGTGATCACTACTGGGATAGCTCGTGTATCTGCTCAATCTGTTCACCGCATATGCAAGATTCGGTCTAGTACAGTTAGTTAAATACATTAGACTACCAATGACCCTTGCATATTCCTCTTGACCAACAAGGTCACCTTTGTTTTTAACAAAGTGAATATTGAACTCTAATGGTGTTTTCGCTGGTGAACAATCATTGGCACCAAAACTCCTTAACACTTTCTCAACATAGTGAGATTGTGATAGGACAATTCCATTAGGTTGCCTTATGATTTTGATTCCAAGAATCACATCAGCCACGCCCATGTCTTTCATGTCAAAGTTCTTCTCCAACATTCGTTTAGTATCAACAATTATTTGTTGATCCCTACTCATGATCAACATGCATCTACATAGAGGCAAATAATGACAAAATGGTCAAACGTGCCTTTGTAGTACACACATTTATCACATTCATTATACTTGAATCCATTTGATAACATTACATTGTCAAAATGAACATGCCACTATTTGGGCACTTGTTTAAGACCGTATAAGGATCTGACCAATTTGCATACCTTTCTCTCTTGTCAGGGTTTTACAAATCCTTCGGCTTGATCTATATAGATTTCTTCTTGTAGCTCGCCTTTAAAAATGGCTGTCTTCACATCCATTTGGTGTATTTCAAAATTGTGCAAAGCAGCAATCGCTATAAGCACCATAATAGATGTGATCCTAGTCACAGGTGAATAGGTATCGAAGAAATCATCTCCCTCTCTCTGTTTAAAGCATTTTGCCACAAGGCGAGCTTTATACTTATCAACCGAACCATCAGCTTTGTACTTTCTTTTAAGGATCCACTTGCATCCTAAGGGCTTACAACCTTTTGGGAGATTGGCAAAATTCCAAGTATGATTTTGCATAATCGATTCAATCTCACTATTAATGGCTTCTTGCTATAGTGAGGCATCGGGTCTAGCTAAGGCATCTTTAATGGTTCAAGGCTCATCATCTAACATATAGTTAATGAAGTTTGGACCAAAACTTTTAGCCACTCTATCCCTTTGACTACGTCTCAGTTCTTCCTCTATAGGAGTAGAACTAGTAGCCTCTTCATATGTCCTTTTTCAAGACATAGCTGGTACATGTTCCTTATCTTTAGAAGGATAGATGTGCTCAAAGAATATAACAGTCCTTGACTCTATAGTTGGATTATCCGACTTGTGCACCAAAAATCGACAGGCAGCACTATTCAAAGCATACCCTATAAAGATGCAATCGATTGTTCTAGGTCCTATTGCAACTTGTTTGGGTAAAGGTACTTCGACCTTTGCTAAAGAACCCCACACCTTGACCTTTCCACAACTTATAAGGTGTCTCCTCTTTCCTTTTAAGATATATCTTATTCAAGATATAGTTGGCTGTTAGGACAGCTTCTCCCCACATATTTTGGGGTAGCCCGAAACTTATCAACAGGGCATTCATCATTTCCTTTAGTGTCCGATTTTTCCTTTCGGCAACACCATTGGACTAAGGTGAGTAAGGTGTCGTTGTTTGATGAATAATGCCTGAAGCGACACATAATTCTTCAAACGGTGCAACATACTCTCCACCTCTATCACTTCGAATCATCTTAATCCGAGTACTCAATTGATTTTCAGCCACTTCTTTATAATTTTTAAAGGAATCAATTGCTTCATCTTTACTTTTCAATAAGTAGAGATAACAATATCTGGTGCAATCATCAATAAAAGTAATAAAATACTTTTTCCCACTTCTAGTTTGCAGCATTTTGAAATCACACAAATCCGTGTGTATCAACTCTAGAAGTGTAGTGAACCTTTCGACTAAATAAACGACGTTCTTGTCATTTTTGCTTAAACATAAACTTCACATTTATTTTGTTTGAATTCAACCACTTTTAGTAAATTCATATTTACTAATCTTTTTATTGCATTAAGATTTACATGTCCCAATCTTATATGCCACAAAGAAGAGCACTCAATCAAATAAGAAGAAGTAGATTCAACTTTATTGATATTCTTTCCGGCTAGGTGTCGTGCCATTACATTCAACTTGAAAAGACCATTAGATAGATAACCTCTACCAAGGAACTTTCAAAACTTTGACAAGATAAACTTTTCGGACTCAAATACAAGTTTAAATCCATGATTTACAAGTAAAGAGCCCGAAACGAGGTTCTTTCGGATGTCTGGGACATGAAGCACATCCTTCAAGGTCAAATCCTTGCGACTGGTGAGTTTGAGCACAACATTCCCCACTCCAACCACATATGAGCTTTCTTCCTTCAACTGACTTGTAGGAGACAAACACACTCCTATCTGAAGCCACATGACATGTAGCACCAGTATCAACAAACCATTCGCATAGATTGTCAACATGGTGAACCTCGGAAACCATGGCACAGAAGTCATTATCCCAATCATTATCGTGTTCAACATTGTTGGCATCCATCTTTGCTTTGCCTTTATTTTTATTCTTAGGCTTTTTGCATTGATTCTCCATATGCCCACTTTAGCCATAATTGTAGCAAACACCTTTGAACTTCGGTTCTTTTATCACAATCCCCTTGTTCGATGGGTTAGGCCTATTTCTTTTCTTTGATGGACCACCACGTTCCATAAAATTAGCCTTGGCATCCATAGCTCTTGGCTTAGGATCCACCTTTCGATTGTCCTCTTCAATACGAAGCCTGACAACCAAATCTTCAAGAGACATAGCCTTTTGCTTATGCTTAAGGTAGCTCTTGAAGTCCTTCCATGAAGGAAGCAACTTCTCAATGAACGCAGCCACGTTGAAGGCATCGTGGAGTAACATCCCCTCGACATTAACATTGTGCAAAATGAGTTGAAACTCTTGCACTTGTTCCACCACCGATCTATTGTCAACCATTTGGTATGACAAATACTTGGCCACGACGTACTTCTTTGTACCCGCATCCTCCGTCTTGTATTTCTTTTCTAGTTGTTCCCATGACTCTTTAGTAGTGTTTACATTACAATACACGGCGTAAAGAGGATCTACTAGACAATTTAATACAAAATTTTGAAAAAGAAAGTCCCCTTGACACCAATTATCAAAATCAATTCTCTTGTTTTGATCGGCCTCATCATCGGCAAGCTCCGCCTTGTCTTGCTTCAAGTAGGCCGCCTATCCAAGAGTGGTGAGGTAGAATAACATTCGGAGGGAGTTTATTACCATTGTTGGAGTTTCTTCTTCCGGCACCATTGAGAGTATGATCAGCCATCCTAGAACTTGAGAAGTACTAAAATTTGTCTTGCGATTGTTGGGTACAAGATCTGTGGAGAAGGACTGAAAACACTGCAAGTAATTATGTCTAGTATAGAAAGTTTTACAACTATATCTGCAAGTACTGCTAGTATGAGAACAATTGAAATAAAATGAAATTAAATAAATGAAACAAAATAAAGTGGAATAAATTCCAGACAAGTCGAGGAAGCCCTCTTTCCGCAAGACAAATTCACCGACGTAGTGCTCGTCTAACAACGGTTTGTCCCCAAAGGTAAAATTTCTTCATCCTTTTCGAGGCAGCACCGCAATCGGAATAGCTCCGACTAACTGGATAGAGGCAAAACTGAGTTGCAGAAGAACAACAAAACGATGCAGCAATATAAGGGAAATGTTGCAGTACCTCTGGCTAAGTGAGCTGTTTGATGTCGGATGTTCGGGGAACCGGGGCAGCCTGTTGGGAAAACTTTCTAAGGTTTCCTCCCCCAGTAGCTTTTCTAGCATAGATCATAGTTTTTGGTGTTTTGGTGGATCAAATCCTAAGTCCTACCAGCATCAGTTGTCTCTAGAGTAGCTCTAGTCTCAAATGTAAAGTCCTGTTTAGGTCTTTTGAGTTGTAAGTCGCAGCTGATCAAGACTCATGCTGACACTGTTCACCAGCATGAGAAGTGCTTACCACTGGTACTGTTCACCAGTTGGGAAAAGTCTCATCAGGTGGCGGCTGACAAA
This sequence comes from Plectranthus barbatus, assembly GCA_026898455.1. Taxonomy (NCBI): domain Eukaryota; kingdom Viridiplantae; phylum Streptophyta; class Magnoliopsida; order Lamiales; family Lamiaceae; genus Plectranthus; species Plectranthus barbatus. The sequence continues at coordinate 349,519 of JAPKLW010000197.1, forward strand.
GACTCATGCTGACACTGTTCACCAGCATGAGAAAGAGCTAATGACTGGTTACTGTTCACCAGTTGGGAAGGATTTCACCAGCAGGCGGCTGACAAATCCTACCAGCAGAATACGTGTTCTCACTGACACTATTCACCAGCGGTGAAGCCACCAGTCATGGGAGATTCCAAGAGTTAACATCAGACATATTGGTAGACTTAGATTGTGCCAGCGCAAGTCACCAGTAGAGACTGCCAGCACAAGATCACCAGAATGATCTACCAGTCGGATGTTACCAGCAGAATTCCAGATTCTCTCTCCCAGAGTCTTAGAGACAAAAAGAAGATTCGTCGAGGAATTAACTGACAGAGTATGACTTTAAGGAGGATACCTTAAAGTCCATCAGTTACAAGACACCAGTCTCGATTCCTCGTACTGACGAAGAGAGCCGTTCTGACACAAAGAGATCTGTGTCAGATAAAGCGGACGAAAGTATGGCACTTTCCGGAAAAGCATACCTGCCGCCGTCAGAAGGACATGCGAGGACAGAGACCTTTTCCGGATGTGTCCAAACGGCTAGAAGATTTGAATGGGATCCCGCGTCTATAAATACCTGGGATCCATCAACATTCAAAAGCTCTCTCCGACCGAAAGTTCTTACGCACGAACAAGCAAATCGCTGACAATCTTTCGAGGCCTTTCTTAAGGCTTTCCGTGTGTTGATTTATTCAAACACGAGACTTCAAGCTTCCAGCTTGTAAGTTACTGATCTCTTTGGTGTTCTTTCTCTTCCGAGGAAGTTCACAGCAGCTCTTGTGCAAGTCCGCACTCGAGTTATCACGGGCAGTTTGCCGTATTGAGAAGCTACGTTCTTGGGAGAACTAAACACCCAGTGAAGCTGTGGAGGTTGAAGTGACGTGCTCGCACTCCACCAGCTGATCAGAGTTGAAGAAGGAAACAAGGCCGGGAGCGGTTGATCTAGTGAACTGGTGGACGAGGCATTCACCAGCTAGAGATAGATCGTAGGACACTTATACCGAATTACTCTTAGTGAATTTCCAGTGCTACGACTGGAGAGTGGACGTAGATCAGTTGATCGAACCACTATAAATCCTTTGTCTTTTTATCAGCTTTCTGCATTTCATACTGATTTAAAACCCAGCACCCAAGTGCTGGTGTATATCTGAAACTGATATAACTGTGCAAACAAGGCCTAAAATATTTTAAGTCTTGAGATACCAGCTGACGAGCCAGTCCCAGTCAGCTGAGTACGCAGAGTGCAAGTTGACTTACCAGCTGACAAGGTCCCAGTCAGCTGAGTAACCAGCAGAGTGCAAGAAACGATTAACCACATTTTCCGCTGCTAAGTTATACCCTGATAATCCGGGACCAACACAGCCCAATGCATGCCTATTTATAGACATGTCCACGCAGGGGGAGCCTGTATGAGCTATCAACGCTGAGCCGTTACAGGCATGAGACACGGAGTAACCGATGCCATTCAATGGCTAGAGCCGTTACAACATTTAAATGCAATTCCAACATGTGCTAAATGTGCTGAAATCGTTCAGCATGCAATAGCAACACGTGCCACGTCACATGCCCATTGCGCACCACATCAAATGGTCTAGCCACGTCGACCATCCACGTGTCGAGCCCGCAGGCTGACTTCACTTGCCCAAAAAGATAAGGCACAGTGGACCAAGAAAAGCCAAGGACCCAAGGGCCCAAAGACCAATAGCCAAGAACAAAGAACCGAGACCGAGGTCGGGGTCGGGGTCGGGGTCGGTGCACGGTTCATCGGGGCGGGTGCTTGGCTATCGGCCTCGCTGTGGCCATAGGCAGAGGCGGGGCAGGGCGAGGCGAGCAGCGACGGCGACGCGCGAGGTGAGCCACTGAGTGCCACATACATTGCACACTTGGTTATTACTCATCTCAACTATAATGGTATTTAAACATAGATTAATTACTTTAATCTATCAATGTGGGATACACTTCATTTATTACATACTTCACTTATATAATAACCCACCAACCGAGTCACTTCATCGACTCATTTCTCACTCACCGAAATTCGGATCTGAGAAAAAAAATTACCACGATTATTTTCTCTTCGTGTAGATTATGTTGGTAATATTTAATTATTGATGTGTATAAAATGACTTATATTTCAATTTGTGAGCGTGCATGTTTGTGGCCATTTTACCCTCATATCATATGTTTTTGTTGTTCTTTTGTCGTATTTTCGTGTTTCTGTGTTTTGAATGTTGTTGGAAGTGTTTTGAGCATAAATCAACACTTTTGGTTGAGTTTTGGAGGTAAATCGCCCGAGCCAAAGGTTAAAAGTAAGTTGGATCGACTGAGCGGAGCAAAAGAAGTAAGAAACCTGATTTTAGAGAGATTTTTTGGCCGAGCCAGGGCAGGGTCGATCGAGCCGTTGGAACAGTGGCCTGGCTCGGCCGACCCTGCAGTGCTCGATAGAGCCTGCACTTCAGAGGATCCGCTCAGCCGAACCAAGCCTGGCTCGGCCTAGCCATTGCAGTTTTTACGGTTTCTGACAGCTTTCCACTTAGCTCGGGCGAGCCATATTCGGTTCGAGCGATCCGAGGCCCTGGGAGCTCGTCTATAAAAGGGGGATCTTCGAATTTTAAAAGAACTTTTGGTCAGATTCTAAATAACCATCATGAGAGTCCTCTCTAGATCCATCTCCAAACCATTCCCCATCCACATTCAAGGAGATTCAAGCCAAATTCTTCAAACTTGGTGAAGATCTAGGAAGGAAGGAAGGTAGATTGAGTACAATGAAGGCAATCAAGGAAGATCACACTTTGACCTTGCAATTTTGTAATGGATTCTCTCATTTCTCTTATTGATTTGTACTTTATTCAAGGTATGAAGAACTAAATTCATATGTGAGTGTTGTAGAATGGATATTGTGATGAGTTGATATCAAATTTGCTTGTTTACTTTCCTTTGAGGGATTGAATTGCACTTGAGCTTGTTCCTTACCTCTTAGGTGTAGGTAATAGCCAGCTTTTGAGGTAGTTGACGTGAACGCTGCAGCCAACACGCATGCGGAATCATTGTGAAAAGTGTATATTCTTACGATTTTAGTTCCAATCCCTGTGCGGGGCTAGGTCGTAGGGCGATAATTGACGGTCGATTGGGAGTGATCTAGGGGTTAATAACGTAGCTGTTTGCAATTCCTAGTGTCATCTACCGTTAGCTCGCCGTGACAAGGGGCTAACGAGTGAAGGGTCGATTGCTCAACCTCCTAGGGATTAAACTTGGTTTACAACATAGTTTGGTTCAACTTGGAACAATAGAAATTAAATCAACACTCACTATCTTCTTATTGTTGAACTTGATACTTTAATCTACCTAAACGAGTTACTCAATTGTTTTGGCTTGAGAAGTTTAAATACACATGTTTGGTTATTGCTTTGTTACTTATATGTTTGGTTTATATTTTATTTTGCCTAGTTAAACAATTACCAACGACTATTATTTGCCTAGCTATTCGAACCTTCAAACGAGTAAGTGATCTTCACTAGAGCGAATTGAAAAGGACCTGGATTGATAAATTTAACGTGAAGATAGTGTTGCATTTCACCGTCACCATATTTTTGCCGCCGTTGCTGGGGAATCTTCTAGTAGGTCTTGTGAAATTATTGAAAGTTTGCAGAAGTGTATGCTAGGTGTTTGAGGAAATGCTTGTGCGAATATTGTTATTAACATTTGTTTGCTAATTGTTCTAGTTTGTTTAGTTGAATTGTTTTGTTTTGTAATTGGTTTTGTTGATTTTTCCAAGGTAGTTTATGATCACTCGAACAAAGGCTAGGGAGCTTGAGGGAAGGAAAATTCAAGAAAGGAGCGGAAATATTCAAATCGATTTTGATATGGCTAACCATGGAGAGGACACGGTTAGGATTGAAGAGTTTGAGAGACAGCTTAAGTTGATGAAAGCTATGTTAAATGAGAGGAATGATCCTCAGAGACCACTTCAAAACCTTTTTCAACCTCAAGGGGAACCGATAACGGGAGGTTTTTGGTTAGGAGTGAATGCCACGCAATTTGAGATAAAGCCACAATTGGTCCAAATGATTCAAAACAACCAATTTGGGGGACACGTAACCGAGGATCCAAATGTTCATATATCTCGATTCTTGGAGATTACGGATACTATAAAGATCAACCAAGTTCCCCAAGATCAAATACGGCTGCGGTTATTCTCCTTTTCCTTGAGAAATGGAGCGAGAAATTGGTTCGAAGGTTTAGACAAATCAAACATTGCCACTTGGGAAGAATTGAAAGAAAAGTTTCTATTCAAGTTTTTTCCGCCAAGTTTGACTTTGAAGAGAAGGGCCGATATCACATCGTTTGGGCAAAGGTACGATGAACCTCTTTATGAAGCTTGGGATCAGTTCCGAGAGCTTCTATGCAAGTGTCCTAGACATGGTCTTTCTCGAAGTCAACAAATTTGCCAATTCTATGGGGGACTAATCTATGATACGAAAGTATTGATGGATACTTCATCGGGTGGAGCATTCCTCGATCAAGAGGAGGACGAAGCTTGGATAACGATTGAGAAAATGTTTGAAAATAGTTTCCATTGGCCCAAAGAATGAAAACATTATCGATTGGTAAAGTCGGTCAACGAGGTTAAGGAAAGTGAGGAGTTTAAGGAGCAAATAGCGGCCATGCAAAGAAAGCATGACGCGTTGTCTACTTTGGTGAATAGAAATGAGTAAATGATGGTGGTTCGTCATGAAAAGTCATACCCGGAAAGTGTAAATTTTGTTAATCAAAGGATGACATACAATGACAGTCCTCAATACAATCCGCCGGGTAATATGTACTACCATCCGTCTAACAGGTTTCACCCCAATTTCTCTTATTCAAACCCGAACGATGCTCTTAATCCTCCATTACAACTTGAAGGGGGAGGTAGTAGCCAAGGGGGATATGCTGGGGGAAATAGTATATATGCTACCCAAGAGCCGAGGAGGAATCCAAGTGAAGAAATAGATAAGAGATTTGAGAAATACGATGGCATGTTTGCAGAAATTCAACTTCAAATTTCTTCCATTGCTAAACAATTGAGTGGAAAACATTAAGCTGGGAAATTCCCAAGTGATACCGAAGTAGTACAAAAGAAAGGTTGTAATATGGTTGAAGGTGAAAGTAGGATGGAGGAAAAATTGGAAGTGATGACTCCTAAGGTTTAAATGTTGGAAGTTGAAGAAGAGTCATGTTTGGGTGTTGCAGAAGAAAAGGAGGTTGAAGTAGAGAAGGTGGAAGCAAAGAATGATGAGCAAACCGAGAATGTGCATTTCTTTGATTATGTGCGGAAAGGGGACATTGAAATGCCGCTACCGGAAGAGATTGAACGAGTGCCTATGTTGGATGAACTTGTTGGAGTGGAAATATTTTTGGATGATGAGCCATTTGATGTGAGGAATAATGAACAAGAAAAGAAGAACATAGCTAGCAAGAAGGAGGATCCGGGGGGCTTTGTGATTGAATGTTCAATTGGAGATGTGAATGTCGAGAAAGCCTTGTGTGACTCCGGAGCTAGTGTGAATGTGATGTTGTGGGACTTGTACAAGGAGTTGGATATTGGAGAACTCATACCCACGAGTAAAGTCTTACAAGTAGCAAATTATACTTTAATTTACCCATGGGGGATAGTTGAAGATGTTCATGTGGAAGTATTGACATTTACATTCTCGAGAGATTTCCTTGTTGTGGATATGAAGAACAAGGATAACATTCAATTGATCTTCGGAAGTCCATTCTTACACACGGTCGATGCATTATTCGATATGAAACAGGGTGAGCTCACATTCCAATGTTGTGGCAAGGAAGTTGTGTTCTCGTTACCTCCGAAGAATGTGAATGAGAGTGAAGTTGAGAAAGATGGGAAAAAGAAACGGATGAAGGATGTGCTTGATCCGGGCTTAAAAATCATGAGTGAGGAAAATGAAGACAACGAAGATCCGGGGGATGAAGATGAGCTTGATCAAAATCGAATGAAGAAGGCTCGAGTGGATACGGATCCACCTAGGAGTGCAAGAAGGAAGCTTTTCTTCCCGGAGGATCATGTGACTATAGACCAAGGTATGAGTTCGGGATCAACATCTTTTGATCATGATTGACTGTGAGGTATGTTCGTCGAGCTATCGACGTTAAAAAAGCACTTGTTGGGAGGCAACCCAATAGTTTTTTCAAATTTCGTTAATATTCATGTTTGAATAATTGTTAGTTTTCAATTTTTGTTGAATAATGTTATTTGTGGTCGTGAAGGATTCTTGATTGTTTGTGGTTCTACTTGTTTGATTAAAAATGTGAATGAAGATGGGAAATGTTGGAGGTGAAGTGACCGGGATTATGCAGGAAAAGGGTGAAAAAAAAATCGAGAATGGGGGTGTCTCTCGGCCGAGCAAGAAAGGCTCGGCCGAGCTAAATCATGCCAGCCCAAAAATTGCACGGACAGAGGAGTTGCTCGGTCAAGCCATCTGTCGCTCGGCCGAGCCACGCGCAAATATAAATAATCGGGCGATCCCCATTTCGCCCCATTTTCATTTCGGTCAAAATTTATCTTTTCCAATTTTCTCTTATCCCCTATTGCCTTGATTTATCCTTATCTCACCCTTCAATTTTATTCATGGCTAGCAAACGAGCGCGTGGTGAGTCTTCCTCTTCCTTCATTGCTCTCCCAAAGGGATTTGACGATGAGGAGTTTGCTCGGTTCAAACAATTGATGGCACGCCAAGTGGTTGGGACAAAATACCTTTGCAAAGAGACATTGAAGGCACTCAAATTGAAGGATGATGTTTGGACTCTCCTCAAAGGCATCGGTTGGAAGAAGTTCCTCTCGGTGAATTGGCCCGGATACATGGACCTGTCACAGGAATTCTTGGCCTCAGTCACTATAATGAAAGGTGTGGGGGGACTCCCATTATCCATGAAATTCAAGCTTCGAGGTAAGGATTATTTTTTCCAAAAAGCCAAGGTTGATGAGATTTATGGATGTGATGGTAATTCTGTATTCTTGCATGAAAATGTTAATTTGGGGGATTTTTGGAAGGAGATTACGAGGATTGATTATGATAAGAAATTCAATATTAAGGACTGTAGGGCTACTTCAATTCGGAATCTTGTTATACGTTACATTCAGAAGTTTGTTGGTGGTTCTGTGTGCGGCCGGTACGAATCTAGCAATGTGATTACTATCGAATTAGCTTTATGCTTTAATGCATGGGATTAAATTTTCGTTGGGGCTATGTTGATGGATGCTTGGAGTACGGCTGCTAATATTCGTACTCCTTCTTTTTGTTGTGGAATGATTACTCCGATTTTTAAGCATCTTGGCTTGTCGTTGTCGGGTCCTTCTGCCCCGGCTGTGTATTTGGATACGACTTCTTTATTGGCTGGGAGTTTTCTTGTTCCTGAATCCTGTGGAGAGTTTTATTAATATAAGTTTGGGGATTGACCGTCGTGTGAAGTGACACACAATTCTCACGTCAAATTATCAATCCGAGATCTTTTCTATTCGCTCTCGTGGAAACTATTTACTCGTAAGAAGATGCATCAATAGCTAGGCAATATAATAGTCGTTGATTTTCTTGATCTATCTAGCTATGAATTGCAAACTAAACTACAAATGCATACAATTTAACATTCAACAATTTGCTAAAATTACAAATCACTTACTTCTATCAAATGTTTGGGTAGATAAGAGTAACAAGTCCAGCAATCTTAGAAGGAAGTGAGTGTTTGTAAACTTCAATTGAGCCAAATTAAACCAAGCTATGTTGTAAACAATTTTAATTCCTATAAATTTGAGCAACCGACTCTATCCTAGTCAATCCCCTTTGTACCGGTGAATTGTCCGTTGATGAAATTAGAAATCTCAAACAACTACGTTATCAATTCCTAACTCACTCCCAACCGACCGTCGATTATTGCCCTATAATCCTAGCTCCGCACATGGATTGTAACTAAAACTATATGATTATGCACTTATCACGACGATTCCGTCCGCGTATTGGCTGCAACGTTCACATCAACTACCTATAGATTGGTTATTACCTACATATAATAGGTATGAACAAGCTCAAGTGCAAATCAAGACTTCATAGGAAAGTAAACAAACGTAGAAGATTCAATCCATCTCAATATCCATATTACAACACTCACTTAGGAATTTAGCTCCTCATACCTTGAATTAGAAGCAATACGAGTTTAAAGATAAGAATTGGCATTACCAAGCTTCAAGGTCAAAATTGATCTTCTACGATAGCCTTCGTTGAATCCAATCCACCTAATCTCCTTCTTCGAATGTCACCAAGATGATGGAATGTTCCTTGGTTCTCTTTGATTCAAGTGGGGAAAGAAGTGTAGAGATGAATCTAGATGGAAGTTAGTGACAGTTATTCTTCAATTGGGCAAAAGTTCTTCAATTAGCTGATTTTCCCCCTTTTATAGGCGAGCAAACAGGGCCTCGGATCGCCCGAGCCAACCAAGGCTCGCCCGAGCCATCCTGGGAACCACATCAATCTGGGAAGCACGTTTTGGCTCGGCCGAGCCAGAACCGCTCGACCGAGCCTGCTCTCTGCCAGCCAGGCTCGGTCGTGCCTGCACTGCTCGGCCGAGCGAGCCCTCTGCCCGGCTCAGCTCGGCCGAGCCTGATTCGCTCGGCCGGGCAGGTCCTCCAAGCTTCTGAAACCCTCCTTTCGTTCCGCTCGGACGAGCCTAACCTCCTCGGACTCCAAACTCGGACGATTTTCCTCCAGAACTCCACCAATTATGTCATATTATGCTCAAAACACATCCTACAACATTTCAAACATTTCAAACACAAAAATAAAACAAAAGAACAACGAAAGTATATGATATGAGGGTAAAATGGCCACAAACATGCATGCTCACACATCGAAAAATAGGTCATTTTACACACATATCATAATCCCCCAAACTTGAACCTTTGATTGTCCTCAATCAAAACAACGTAAGGCAATCAATAAACCTCTTCAAACAAACCTCATAGATCATCATAATCATCTTGGCATGCTCTTATTGAATGAGATTATCACCTAACTTTGTGACACGGTTAATGCTAACGACTCAAACCACTCATCACATTGGATAAAGAAATGAAAGCACTCCCTTACGTGTTTAGGGTTTGATGAATTCACTCATTCACAAGATATCAAGCACAATTTCCATAGGCTTGAAACAATTCTCACCACTATACTACAATGAGTTGGCTCCTAAAATCAAAAGGTCTTTGTTTTTTGTTATAACGTGGCTTACTAGAAGGTAGGTGGTTTTGGGCTAAAGTGACGAACTTTTCCAAATCCCAAAACCCCCAAACTTATTTCCTTCAATCCACTTCCAATCTTGAGGCTTTTTCATCAAACAATTCTCATACATTTCTCTTTTTTTTTTCTTTTTTTTCTTTTCCCATTCTCCTTTCCTAGCACCCTCATTTTTTTCTTCTTCATGGTGCTTTTCATTTCTTTTCCTCTTTTCTTCTTTTTTTTTTCTATTTAAGTACCCAAATTTTTGTTGGTACCCCTTTTCCTAGGATTAATATTAATCCTACAATCAATACATTCATTGCCTCAACAATCGCAACTCAAAATACCAATTGATTCCCATCCCAACTCTCATCTTCGTATTCACCCTCAAACGCTCATTCCCCCCAAATTTTGTCCTAATATTTTCGAAGAAAATTCTCCATTTAAGCACAATCACGGGAAACAAGGGTATGAATGGTAAAATTATGATATCAACAACCTTATACTTCCAAAGTGAAAGTAGGAACTAAGAATCGATGGCCTAAGATCATTTTTTAGTTACCAAACTCATGCCCAATAGATAGAGACTATATTCAAGTTCTAGATTTTGTGCTCTCCAACTTGCCGCTCACAATCAAAAAGTAGAATATGACAATATCAAGGCTCAAATACTCACGGCTTTGGTCAAGTCCTAAACATTAACCTCGCACAAAACTCGACAATTCAAAAGTTCAATTTAAGCATACCTTAACAACTAGATTATGCCCTTTCATTGGTCGAAGCAATTTTTAGCCTTACAAAGTAAATCATGATTCCAATCTCCAATTCTCATTTAGGTTCATCATGCACACACGACAAGCACACAACAACCTAACTAACATTCTACATGCCAACAAAATTCAATTTGAAACTAAATGGTAAGAAGAACAATAGAAAGCGTTACCCATCGGTAGACACGATCACCGCTCTTCATTCCTTATTTGCACCTACTAAACAACAATACACACCAACAAACAAATTGAGCATAACAAAAACAAATAAGTTCTCATGTCCACCATCCTACCACAAAACAATCTTTCACAAAAATTAACTCATTAATCCACTAGCACCACCATTCATTCCATACCATTATACATCAACCTACCAAAACCAAATAGAAAGAATTAAACACATGCAAGCTCGCCATGATTCATCACAACATTCCATAAAAACAAACCAATTAACATCCATCATCACAAAAGTATAGCAATATTGAATTACAACCATATCGAAGATCAATATTATTTCAAATTCAAAACTAAATCTAAACTAGACTAAAGATAAGGATAGAGATAAGAGAAGTGAACCAGAAGAGGGCACCGGGATACCGACCACTCCCCCCAAACTTAGTCAAGTGAGACTAAGTTTGTAAAAAGGTACCCAGTGCACTCGCACTTCCTTTAGTCTGCTGGAGGCGGTTGGTGAGGACGGCGAGCAAATGGAATAGGTACACAGCGATGGAGCTCATGAACATCTCCCTGCAGGATCTCCACATTCCGGTCAATACCATCGAACCTCGATGCAATTGTGGCTTGATCCACCAAGTAACCCTCCCGGAAAGTAGCAAACTCATCATGTAAAGAATTCAACCTCATATCCAAACCCTGCAAAGAAGAAGACAAAGATTCAACTGTATCAGTAGTCCTAGTGAGCATCGTCATCATCTGCTGCTGCCATTCTGTGGCCGAAGACTGTCTGTGCTGTGGGGGAGCTCGGGTGCTTGGACCGGCATCCGGCAACTCACCTCGTGCTCTCAATTCAGCCAAAGAACTGAAAAATACATCAGTCGAAAGAACTCCAACAAAAGATTGGTGATCATCGGAATCAAGTAACCAATTAGAGTGATCCCCCAAATCTTCGACAGTAGTCAACCCATCACAAGGGATTTCGAACACCCTTTCCCCAAACTTATAATAATAACTACTACCCCAGGATCAGGCACAAGAAATTTCCCAGCAAGCAAATAATGAGTGTCAAGATATACTGCAGGAGCAAAACTACCCTTTAACTCCACACCAATTTTCTCAAAAATGGGAGTAATCATGCCACAACTAAAGGTACGAGTTTTTGTACTAGCACCCCGACTCCATGCATCCAAAAGCATAGCCCCCAAAGAGAAATGAATACCATTCATCAAATCATACAGGATAGACAATTCCGGCGTAATCACATTACTAGACTCATACCTCCCACAGACAGAACCACCAACAAATTTATGAATGTACCTAATCACTGGATTCCTAATTGCAGTAGCACGACAATTCTTAATATTGAAATGATCCCCCGATGGAATACCCAAAATTTCCTCCCAAAAATTGCCTAATCTCACATTCTCATGTACAAAAACAGACTCAGGATCACATCCAAAAATCTCATCAACTTGAGCACGTTGAAAGAAATACTCTTTACCTCGAATTTTGAACTTCATAGACAATGGGATTCCCCCTGCACCTTTCATGACAATAATTGAGGCCAAGAACTCTCTTGACAGATCCATGTATCCGAGCCAATTCGCCTTGAGCAACTTCTTTCACCCAATTCCTTTGAGTAGACTCCAAACATCCTCTTTTAATTTCAGTGCATTCAACGTCTCCCGGCACAAATACTTGGTGCCAACAACTTGTCGCTTCACCAATTTCTTGTATTTAGCAAACTCCTCATTGTCAAATCCCTTTGGGCGTCCTCTTGAAGAAGAACCCTCACTCCGTGTTGTTTGCTAGCCATAATAGAAATTGAAAAGTGAGAAAAGAACAATTCAATGCACAAAAGTATGGGAGAAAATTTTAGAAGAGAAATTTCAACCAAGATGCAAATGGGTCGAGCAATTGCTCGATCGATCTTTTAAATTAGTGCGTGGCTCGGTCGAGCACGAGATGGCTCGGCCGAGCGAGGTGTCTGTCCGCGCGGGGCTGCTGGCACGCTTGGGCTCGGTCGAGCCTGCCTCGCTCGATCGAGCGAGGCCCCTGTCCGAAGCCTACGACCCAGCTCGGCCGAGCCTGCACCGCTCGGCCGAGCTACCCCTGCTTTCACCAATTTTTGCCCTTTTTCCAACATCTTCTCGATCATGTAGCCTTCCATCCTTGCCTATCCTACATACACACATTCTTCACACGAAATTGTAGCTCCACAACAATTAAGAATCCTTCAAAATAACAAACATATTATTCCAACAAAAATCATAAACCTAACCATTATTCACTTATGCAAAGGAACAAATTTTAAAAGATTGGGTTGCCTCCCAATAAGCGCTTGTTTAACGTCGAAAGAACGACGATCATACCTCATCTCAATCATGATCGAACGGTGCGGAACCGGAACTCATACCTTGGCATATCTCAACACAATCTTCGGAGAAACGAAGCTTCCTTCTAGCGCTCCTTGGTGGATCCATATCCACACGAGCTTTCTTGAGTCGAACTTGATCAAGAACTTCATCATCCCCCGGATCCTTGAATACTTCTTCTTCCTCATTCCTACCCTTTAAGTTTGGTTCCAACTAATTCTTTATTCTCTTTTTGTTTACAACCTTCTCAAATTCACCAACATCGATGTTCTTCGGAGGTAATGAAAACACCACTTCCTTGCCACAACAACGGAACGTGAGTTCACCGTGCCTCATATCGAAAAGAGCATCGGCCGTGTGCAAGAATGGTCTTCCAAAAATCAGTTGAATACCCCCTTTGTTCTTCATATCTACAACAAGGAAATCCCCCGGGAAGGTAAACATCAATACCTCGACATGGACATCTTCAACTACCCCTTTTGGGCAAAATAAAGCATGATTAGCCAATTGAAGCATTTGACTCGTTGGTTTTAAGTTTCCAACCTCCAATTCCTTAAACAAATCTATTGACATAATGTTTACACTTGTACCGGAATCACACAAGGCCTTCTCAATATGTTTCTCTCCAATCTTACATCCAACTACAAAACCTCCGGGATCTTCTTTCTTACTAGCAATATTCTTCTCTTCAAACTCACTAATACCATCTTCAACTACTTCTTCTTTACCAACAAGTTTGTCGAGCATAGGTACTCTTTCTATTTCTTCCAGTAGAGGCATCTCAATGTCTCCCTTTTTTACGTACTCAAAAAACTTAACCTCTCCCATGCTCACATCCTCATTTGCTTCCACTTGCTTAACTTCAACTAACTTCCCTTCATCAACTTCTTCTTCCAACTCTCCTTTCACCTTGTCCATCTCCAACTTAGGAGTCATTACTTCCAAATTTTCCTCCATTCTATTTTCTCCTTCTACCATATTACAACCCTTATTTTGCACCGTTTCTGTATCACTCGGAAACTTCCCAGCTTGGTGCTTCCCACTTAGTTATTTTGCAATCGAGGAAATTTGAAGTTGGATTTCGGCAAACATGCCATCATACTTTTCAAATTTCTTGTCCAATTCCTCATTAGGATTTCTTCTTTGTTCTTGATTTGCATACCGACTATTTCCCCCAACATATCCTTGGCTACTACTTCCCCTGTGGATTGTATTGGGGACGAGAATTGAACCCCAATCTTTGATTAACAAAATTCAAACTCTCCGGATGCGACTCTTCATGCCGAACTACCATCATATCCTTATTTCTAATTCCCGATGTAGACAATGCATCAAGCTTCTTTTGCATGAGCGCAATTTGCTCTTTGAATTCTTCACTTTCCTTGGCCTCATTTACCAACTTGACCGATCGATAGTCCTTGCGCTCCTTAGGCCAATGGAAACTATTCTCAGCCATTTTCTCAATTGTCCTCCAAGCTTCTTCCTCTTCAAGATCAAGAAATGCTCCTCCTGATGAAGCATCTAACATCACTTTCATTTCATAGTTTAATCCCCCATAGAATTGGCAAATTTGTTGACTCCGAGAAAGTCCATGTCTTGGGCATTTTCGTAGAAGCTCTGGGAACCTATCCCATGCCTCGTATAGAGGTTCATCGTATCTCTTCCCAAACGATGTGATATCAGCCCTTCTCTTCAAAGTCAAACTTGGTAGGAAAAACTTGAATAGAAACTTCTCTCTCAACTCTTCCCAAGTGACAATATTTGATTTGTCCAAGCCTTCGAACCAATTCCTAGCACCATCTCTCAAAGAGAATGAGAATAACCGCAACCGTATTTGATCTTGAGGCACTTGGTTGATCTTTATAGTATCCGTAATCTCCAAAAATTGAGATATATGAACATTTGGATCTTCAGTTACGTGCCCCCCAAATTGGTTGTTTTGTATCATTTGGACCAACTGTGGCTTTATCTCAAATTGCGTAGCATTTACTCCTAAACCAAAACCTCCCGTTAACGGTTCACCTTGAGGTCGAAAAAGATTTTGTAATGGTCTCCTCGGACCATTCCTCTCATTGATCATGGCTTTCATCAACTCGAGTTGCCTTTCCAACTCTTCTATCCTAACAGTGTCTTCCCCATGATTAGCCATCTCAAAATCAATTTGAATATGTGCTCTTCTTTCTTGTAGTTTCCTTGCCTCAAGCTCTCTAGCCTTTGATCGAGTGATCATAAACTACCTAGGAAAAATCCACAAAACCAATTACAAGTAAAAAATCCACAAAAACAAACAAACACAAATAACCACAAAACAATGTTAGTAAAAATATTCACACAAGCATTTCCTCAAACACCTAGCATACCACACTTTAACTTTTAATAATTCCACAAAACCTACTAAAAGATTCCTCGGCAACGACGCAAAAAACGTGACCGTCGTGTGAAGTGACACACAATTCTCACGTCAAATTATCAATCCGAGATCTTTTCTATTCGCTCTCGTGGAAACTATTTACTCGTAAGAAGATGCATCAATAGCTAGGCAATATAATAGTCGTTGATTTTCTTGATCTATCTAGCTATGAATTGCAAACTAAACTACAAATGCATACAATATAACATTCAACAATTTGCTAAAATTACAAATCACTGACTTCTATCAAATGTTTGGGTAGATTAGAGTAACAAGTCCAGCAATCTTAGAAAGAAGTGAGTGTTTGTAAACTTCAATTGAGCCAAATTAAACCCAGCTATGGTGTAAACAATTTTAATTCCTATAAAGTTGAGGAACCGATTCTATCCTAGTCAATCCCCTTTGTACCGGTGAATTGTCCGTTAATGAAATTAGAAATCTCAAATAGCTACGTTATCAATCCCTAACTCACTCCCAACCGACCGTTGATTATTGCCCTATAATCCTAGCTCCGTACATGGATTGGAACTAAAACTATATGATTATGCACTTATCACGACGATTTCGTCCGCGTATTGGCTGCAACATTCACATCAACTACCTATAGATTGGCTATTACCTACATCTAATAGGTATGAACAAGCTCAAGTGCAAATCAAGACTTCATAGGAAAGTAAACAAACATAGAAGATTCAATCCATCTCAATATCCATATTACAACACTCACTTAGGAATTTAGCTCCTCATACCTTGAATTAGAAGCAATAAAAGTTGAAAGATAAGAATTGACATTACAAAGCTTCAAGGTCAAAATTGATCTTCTACGATTGCCTTCGTTGAATCCAATCCACCTAATCACCTTCTTCGAATGTCACCAAGATGATGGAATGTTCCTTGGTTCTCTTTAATTCAAGTGGGGAAAGAAGTGTAGAGATAAATCTAGATGGAAGTTAGTGACGGTTATTCTTTAATTGGGCAAAAGTTCTTCAATTAACTGATTTTCCCCCTTTTATAGGCGAGCAAACAGGGCCTCGGATTGCCCGAGCAAACCAAGGCTCGCCCGAGCCATCCTGGGAACCACAACAATTTGGGAAGCACGTTTTGGCTCGGCCGAGCCAGAACCGCTCGACCGAGCCTGCTCTCTGCCAGCCAGGCTCGGTCGAGCCTGCACTGCTTGGCCAAGCGAGCCCTCTGCCCGGCTCAGCTCGGCCGAGTCTGCTTCGCTCGGCCGGGCGGGTCCTTCAAGCTTCCAAAACCCTCCTTTCGTTCCGCTCGGACGAGCATAACCTCCTCGGACTCCAAACTCGGACAATTTTTCTCCAGAACTCCACCAATTATGCCATATTATGCTCAAAACAAATCCTACAACATTTCAAACACGAAAACAAGACAAAAGAACAACGAAAGTATATGATATGAGGGTAAAATGGCCACAAACATGCATGCTCACACATCGATAAATAGGTCATTTTACACACATATCAGGGATCGAGTGTTGGAACTTCCTTGCGATGGCTTGACTACAGTTGAGGATTAGGAAGATCACTCTAACTGGTTACTTGATTTTGAGGATCATCAAGAGTTTGTTGGAGTTTTATCTTCTGATGGTACTTTCACTTCCTTAGCTCGATTGAGAGAAAGGGGTCAAGCAGAGGACGTTGGCCCGAGTACCAGCGCACCTGCGCAGCCCCAGTCCAGGATTGGCAGCAACAGTTGATGTCAATGATGCAAAGAACTGTCGAAACTGTTGATTCTTTGTCTTTATCTTTGTAGGGGTTGGATGCGAGGATGACTGCGATGCATGATATTTTTTCTGCTGTCCATGAAGGCTACATTGCTAGATTTGATAGAGTCGATCGGCAGATGGATTAGACGCAGGAGGATGTCCGGGAGTTGCAGCGCCGTGTCCCTATACCGTATCAGTCCCGTAGAGCCCGCCAACAGCAGCAGGATCCAATGGAATGAGACCTCACCACCTACCTTTTTACAAACTTAGTCTCACTTGACTAAGTTTGGGGGAAGTGTCGGTAGTCGGAGACGTGATCTCCTCTCTCTCTTCTATCTCTTTACTACTTTCTAGTTTAGTTTAGTTTGAGTTGAGTGATTTGACTTTCGATTTGGTTGTATAATGATATTGATCTACCTTCACTTTGGATTTGATTATGGATGTTATTTGGATGTTTAAATTTTAATTTAATGGGTATTTTGATGGATTATTAGCGAGCTTGCATGAGATTTAATTCTTTCTATTTGGTTTGGTTTGTAGATATGTTGCATGGTTTGGTTTGAATGGTGGAGCTAGTGTATATTGCTTTATTTTTGTTGATGATTGGTTTGTGGAAAGTCGGTGGAAATGAGAACTTAATTGGCTTGTTTATGCTCAATAGTTTGGTGGTGTTTGTGTTGATTTGTAGTAGGTACAAATAAGGCATGGAGAGCAGTTTGATAGTGTGTGCCGATGGGTAACGCTTTCTATCGTTCCTTCTACCAATTAGATTCATTACAATTGTTTCATGGCATGTAGATAGTTGTTAGGATGTAGTGTTCTTGTTTGTGTGTGTGTGATGAACCCAAACAAGAACTTGAGGTTTGAATCATGATTTACTCAGTAAGCTTGATATTTACCTTGACCAATTATAGAGCGGAATCTAGTTGTCAAGGCATGCTTTAGTTGAACTTTTGAATTGCCGAGTTTTGTGTGTGGATAATGCATAGGACTTGACAAAAAGCTGTGAGGTTTGAGCCATGATATTGTCATATCTTTATCGGTTGTGAGTGGCAAGATTGAGAGCACAAGATCTAGAACTTGCACTTATTCTCTATCTATTTGGCATGAGTATGGTAACTAAAAAATGATATTAGGCCATCGATTCTTAGTCCTACCTTTCACTCCAGGAGTATAAGGTGGTTGTTATCATAATTTTGCCTTTCATACCGTTGACCCCCGTGATTGTGCTTTAAATGGTGGATTTCCTTTGAACTATTACAACAAATTTTGGGGGGAAAGAGTGTATGAGGGTGAATACGGTGATGAGAGTTGGGTTGGGAATCGATTGGAATTGATTGGATTTGTATTGATGGGAAATGTTGAGGCATGGAAGTTATGAAATAAATGATTGATGTGAATCCTAAAAAATTGAAACACCAACAAAAATTTTGGGTGCTTGAGAAAAAGAAAAAATAAAAAGAGAAGAAGAGAAAGAGAAAAGAAATAAAGGCACCATGAAATGAATGAATGATGGTGTTGGAAAAAAAATGAAAAGGAAAAAAAAAAGAAGAAAGAAAGAAATGTTGTGAATAAAAAAGCCTCGGGTTTGAAGTGGATTGAAGAGAGTAAGTTTGGGGGTTTTGGGAAATTGTGAAGTTTAGTCACTTTGACCCAAAACCACCTACCCTTTAGTAAGCCACGTTATAACTGAAAACAAAGACCTTTTTGATTTTAGGAGCCAACTCATTGTAGTATAGTGGTGAGAATAGTTTCAAGCTTATGGAAATTGTGCTCGATATCTTGTGAATGAGTGATGCTCATTGTCCCTAAACACGTAAGGGAGTGTTTTTATTTCTTTATCCAAAAGTTGATGAGTTGTTCAAGTCGTTAGCATTAACCGTGTCACAAAGTTAGGTGATAATCTCGATTGATTAGGGCATGCCAAGATAATTAAGATGAGCTGTGAGGTTATTTCATGAGGTTCACGGATTGCTTTACTTTTTTTTGATTGAGGACAATCAAAGGTTCAAGTTTGGGGGATTATGATATGTGTGTAAAATGACCTATATTTCGATGTGTGAGAGTGCATGTTTGAGGCCATTTTACCGTCATATCATATGTTTTTGTTGTTCTTTTGTCGTGTTTTCGTGTTTTTGTGTTTTGAATATTGTAGGACATGTTTAGAGCATAAATCAGCACTTTTGGTTGAGTTTTGGAGGTAAACGCCCGAGCCGAAGGTTAAAAGGAAGTTGGATCGACCGAGCGGAGCAAAGGAAGGAAGAAACCTGATTTCAGAGAGATTTCTCGGCCGAGCCAGGGCAGGCTCCACTGAGCCATTGGAACAGAGGCCTGGCTTGGCCGACCCTGCAGTGCTCGAATGAGCCTGCACTTCAGAGGATCTGCTCGGCCGAGCCATGCCTGGCTCGGCCGAGCCATTGTAGGTTTTGCGGTTTTTGGTAGCTTTCCACTTAGCTCGGGCGAGCCATATTCGGCCCGGGCAATCCGAGGCCCTGGGAGCTCGTCTATAAAAGGGGGATCTTCAGTAGAGCGAATTGAAAAAGACCTGGATTTATAAATTTAACGTTAAGATAGTGTTGCATTTCACCGTCACCAATTATGATAAAATTAAATATTTCTCATTCGGAATTTACCACAAAATACCCAAATCACCAACATTGTCCACAGACTCTTGAGTCCTTTTAGTCATGCCCCGGTAGAAAATGCAAGCCTGTTCTTCAGTATCAACTCCGTGGTTGGGACAGATCCTGAGCAGTTTATTGAACCTACTCTAGGCTTCAAACAAAGACTCATCCACTCTCTGATGGAATTGTAGAATCTCCATCTTCCTCTGAATGATGACAGAGGGTTGAAAGAAGCTTGAGAGGAATTAAACTCTCAATTCCTCCCAAGTCCGGATCCCGCTGCAGTCAAGTCTAGTGAGCCAAGATCGGGCTTGATCCCCTAGAGAAAATAGGAATAGCCTCAGTCGAATCACATCCTGCCTGACTCTGTTTTGCTTGATGGTGTCGCAAACTTCCACAAATGTCTGCAGGTGTATATAGGTATCCTCCACAGCACTACCGCCAAACTGGCTGAACCATCTGGATCAGCCCGGTTTTGAATTGAAAATTATTAGCATCAATGCCAATATTGAATCCCTCATTACCGGACTGTGGCATGTACTTCCTCCCCATCACATTCGGATGCTCATCATCCGAATCATCCAAACGCTGCATCTCTCTCTCTTGGCTTCTTTGTGCAACATCTCTTTCAATATCCCTTTCTTCTCTCAATTGTCTTACTGCCTCGCGCATCTGATGCACCTCCTAAATAAGAGCTAGAGCATCCCCCGCGATAATCTGTGCATCCAGATCTTCTAGTGGACGCATATTCGGGTTAACATCCTATGGGTTTTGATCTTCCAATGAATCCATCTTGTCCTTCCAATTTTTCTTCCGACAAGAGGTTCCTATCTCAGGGTTGAAGGCTTCAAGCAGCTTCCCTTGAGACCTAGTGTTCATATACCACCTGGAAGAGAAAACAGGGAAAAATCAGCTGGGCTTCAACCGACATGGGTTGGTGTCTATCGATGCACGGAAGATCTTGACGTCGATCGATGCTAGTAGGCTTCAATTGAAGTTGTTAGGTATTGATGTAGAAATCGTACCATAATTTGATGTTTTGATGTGTCAAAACTACATACCAAAGTCTAGGACTTAGAGTTATTACCTCATGTAATCCTTGTATAGAATATTCAAGTTGTAATAGTTTAGGAAACATGAAGTCAACAAAATTGTGGGACAGTTTTGAAGAAAAGAACATTCAGACAAAAACTATCTTGACTAAAAAGACGAAGAAGAGAAGAGCAAGGTCACGAACACTGTGAGCACAGTCTTCACACGGAAACTGCTAAGAGGAACTTGCAGTTTCAGAACTAGACAGTTTCGCATCAGGGAATGCGTACATGATAAGATGTCGAACAAATCGCAAGGGAGCATCAAAGAAGTCAATGATAAAAGATCCGACAGATACTAAGTGGCAACTGGCGTACAACGTTCGATGTCTGACACATAAGTACAAACTGCTCTTAAGAGCAGTACAATGTAGCAAAAAAAGCCGAGAGACAAGCGACTTTTCAAAAAAGCATGGATTATGATTGGACATCCTCTCCAATGTATCTACCGGCTATTTTCTGGTGTCTCACCTATAAATAGCAAGAACAATAGAGACTTAAAGACCTTTGCCTCTCTGCTCGTCTGATTACAAACACTAATTTGAATTTCCAACATATTAATTTTCTCTCGTCTCAAACTGAAGCTAAAGCATTGAACACTCTCAAGAGAGAAGACATTACTGTTGTAGTTCATTCATTGAACACATCGCATTCATTGCTACGGAGTCTGAGGAGATTCACTATGCGATGTTGAATATACGAGGATTAAGTCAGCAAACATAATCTAGTATCTTGGTGTTCTTACTTTCCACGTAAGAACACAACAGCCTGGTCTTTGAAAAGGGAGAACAGGTTATCACGGGCTACTGCCGATCAGTCGACGTACTGGGAAGAACAAAATCTTCCAACCTACCGAAAAATTAAAAGGGAGATCTGTCCTCAGTTGTCTACAGAGAAGACGCAGAGCCTTCGACGAATTGAAGAAGGAGTGAAGTACAACTGCCTGAGCGAGTGATCCATCTTGCTGTGGACAGAGGTTTCTATAGCAACTGGCTATAAAACATGAGGATTGTATCTTCATAAATTAGTGAATTATCAGATCTGATATCCGAAGAGTGGACATAGGACTTAAGGCTTCGAACCACTATAATATCTTTTGTCATTTACAGTTTTATTTACATTTCGGACTTTACAGTTTTCTAAGATATCTTAAAACCTTCATTACTTAATGTGTAAGTGTTGAAACATATAAACAGTCTACTGTTTAGATTTGTAAACCTGTTATTCTAATCTACTGGCTAAAATCAAACTGTGTTTCTAAAAACTATTAACCACAAACTGCGATAAAAAACTGAATGGTCTTTACTTAGAGTGTATTTTGTTGATTAACTACTTCCGCTGCACTTTATTTGTACTCTGATTTGGGACCAACAAGTGCTATCAACACAGGTCAGTCTTTCTAGACTGTCCTATTTTGAGTCGCTTAAGACCAGATTCGTACTTCCTTACACTCTAACTGTTTATCTAGTGTGTTGTAGCGTGCAGATTATTCTTAGAAAATGATAACTCATCCTAGTCTTCCCAAGTACTATCCCGAGAGGTTTGAAGTATGGAAAAAGAAGTGTCTTATTCAATTAAGAGCTCAACGTCCAGAGATGGATGAAGTCCTGGATAACGGTGCTCTGAAGATTCAGGTGCCCAAAGTCATCCTTGCGACAGCAGACAAGCCAGGTGGTGTCGAATACATAGACAAGCCAAAGGAGGAATGGACCTTTGTGGACAAGAAACGTCACCAGGTTGATTTCATCGCACAGGAGATGATCATACAATCCCTCCAAGATTCCCTTTAAGACGCAGCTGTAGAGAACAACTCTGCCAAGGAACTGTGGGATAGGATCAACGATCTCATTAAAGAAACAGAAAGGATGAAGCACAACAAGAAGCAAATAGCCTTGGAAAAATATGAATCCTTTTTTATGCGACCTGGCGAATCAATCAAATCAATGGAGGCAAGATTTAATACCATCGTCAGTGAGATGAAAAACCTCGGAAGAGAAGAAATAGTGGCATACATGAATGCTAAAATCCTTTAAAGGCTGCCAAAGGAAGACTGGTTTGTTAAAACCACCAGCCTGAAGGCCATGGGACCTCCAAATGGTGAATAGAAATGAAGCAGTTCCAACTCCAAATACATCAGCTGATTGTGATGCATCATTTTTCATAAAAAGAGACTTCCAAAGACGTTCAAAAAGGCCAGCTTACTTCGAGAAAACTGCCTATAAATCCTCACCAGCTACCTCCAACACAGTTCAGAAGAAAGAAACTGAACTGTAAGTTGCCAAATTGGAGGAGCAGTTGATGAACCTGACTGCACTTCTTGAGAAGGCAAAAGCAAGGAGAAGGAAGCTCAGTCAAGTGAGCAAAGGTTCATCAAGAGAGAGTCGCGTACGTGCTACGAGTGCAACTACCCTGATCACTTGAAGTATGAATGCCCTCAAGTCTCTCAAGAGGAGAGAGATAGATTGAAGAAGCTATTCGAGAAGAGAGCATCCAGAGCTGTTGCCCAAGCAATGCTCACCAGAACAGAAGTGCCAGAC
Organism: Plectranthus barbatus; assembly: GCA_026898455.1. Taxonomy (NCBI): domain Eukaryota; kingdom Viridiplantae; phylum Streptophyta; class Magnoliopsida; order Lamiales; family Lamiaceae; genus Plectranthus; species Plectranthus barbatus. The sequence goes on from JAPKLW010000197.1 coordinate 372,513, forward strand.
GTACCAGACCATGATGATGGATACTATACGTCTGAAGTTGAGAAAGATGTGGAAACATTTCTTGCCTTCATGGCAGCCATAGATGGGGATGTTATTGATGAAGAATAAAGCGCTTTAAATCGCGAAATCCTGGTAACAACTAATCTGCCCACACATAGTGTTTCCTTATGCTTTGATACAAATTCTGAAACATGTCACTGTATTTTCGAAGATATCACACTTGAGAAAATTATTAAAGAAATTGAAAATTTTCATGAAATTAAGGACACACTAATTATTGAAAATGCTTCACTAAAATCGAAAATTTCAGTTTTGACAGATGAAATAGAAATATATAAGTTGCTTAGTGTAGAATTAAATTATATAAGAGAAGAGCACGTCAAATTGTTTAAAGATTTTGAAAATGTGACAAAAGAACGTGATTCTTTAAAGAAACTTGAGCATGTTAAACGTAATGTTATTTTAAGAGAAGCTCGAAAACATTGAGTGAGATTCTGAGTGTTCAAAGACCTTTATCCGATAAATTCGGACTTGAATATATGGAATATCATAATGAAGAGAAAGTCTTGAACGATCATAATCCCACCTTAGGAACTGAGAATATCCATTTAGGCTTTGTCAAAGCAAAACTCAGTTCAAGTACTCTGTTGGAAAAGGGAAAGGCAATTTCCAAGAAACCAGTTAATCAGAATGCCAAGACCAAATCCTGGTCAAAATTAGAACTGGCATCTCGACAGAATGTGAACACAGTTAGAAAACTGGAAAAGCAAATTGTCGTAAGGAATTCCCTCAAAACTGCATAAGCAAAAGGTTCCCTATGCAAGGATTCCAGTTCTACCAACAAGAATGACAAAGTGACATGCACATGTCGCAAGGAAGTTTGTTTGACAATCGGAGTTTAATCCGAGAAGCTATGATAGAGCTGCTGCTCATCATACTTATCATCTGAATAGGTGGAACACCTATTCAAGGCCAGAGTCTAATCAATTCTATACTCAAAAGGCCGTGACGGCTACACAACCAAGAAATGTTTCTCGAAACTCTTTTCACAACAATCACTTCACAAAGAGTTCACAGATCACAACTCCAAATAGCATGCATCCACACAACACGTACCTCTTTAGAAGAAAGGCTAATAATAATCAGAAAGCTGATTTAGTTTCTCAGACTGTGAGAGTGAAACAAGTGTGGATACCAAAAGGTTGGATTCACATGACCAACCCTGTAGGACCCGAAAGGATACGGGGACCTAAATAATTTCTTCTGTGGTACAGAGTAGGAACCCGCTGAACAAGACAAGAACATGGATATTAGACAGCGGGTGTTTAGCTCACGTGACTGAAGAAAAAAGGATTGATTAAAGATTTGGAAATGTACGAAGGAATAACAGTCAGCTTCAAAAACAAGGCCACGGGTCAAGTGATTGGAATAGGATACGTGGAGCACCATCGAATAATCATTCAGAACGTATCCTTGGTCGCTAATCCGAAACACAATCTCCTCAATCTAAGTCAACGGAGTGAAAGTGGCTACATTGTCAGATTTGAAAAGTCAGAATGTCAAATAATAGACAAAGAGTCACACAGGATCATAATCAGAGGAATAAGAAGAGGAGGCATTTATATTGTAGATTGGTCCAGTGGAGTAAGAGGGACATGCCTCATAGCAATCAATTCCTCAAAAGCCTTAAACAGGTTATGGCACAAGAGACTTAGTCATCTGAACTTCAACTCGATCCGACATCTGGCGAAGCATAAACTAGTTGAAGTACTGCCAGAGAAAAAGTTTCAGAAAGTAGGAGTATGCAAAGCCTGACAGTTCGGGAAACAGACGAAAGCCTCCTTCAAGATCAGGCCAGTGACAACGAGCACAGAGAGGATTCTAGAGCTGCTTCATATGGATCTGTTTGGACCAGTCACCCCACCCACAATTGGAAAACGAAAATATACGTTAGTATTTGTTGGTGACTACTGAAGATATACATGGGTGGTCTGCTCAAATCCAAGGATGAGGTTAAAATTCATCTACCCGAGCTGATCAATCGTCTTCAGAATGAAAAATGATTAAAAGTGAAAAGGACAAGATCAGACAATGGAACCGAATTCCGCAATGGACCTCTAATGGACTTCTGCGCTGAGATAGAAATTGGTTATGAGAAATCTCCACCAAGAACTCCTCAGCAGAATGGACTCGCGAAGCAAAGAAACAGGACTCTCAAAGAAGCAGTGAGAACCATGATGGCCGAAACTGACATTGGAAAGGGATTCTGGGGAGAAGCCTTGATGACAGGCTGCTACACACAAAACAGAAGTACATTCAACACGTGGCTTCACAAGACTCCCTATGAATTCTACAATGGTCGTAAGCCTTATATAGCTCATCTTCGTATTTTCGATTCTCCATGTTATATTCACAATAATGGGAAGTTTAAGTTGAGTACCTTCAGCCCTAAGGCTGATGAAGGAGTGTTCCTCGGATATGGACATCCTTCATATAAGGGATATAGGGTATTTAACAAGACAACCCAGCTTGTGGAAATAACATGTCATGTTGTTTTTTATGAAGCTACTTTAGTGCACAGGACTCTTCAAGAACTTAGTTTGGGAAATCATGAGATCAATGATGTCAATGAAAGTGATCTTCATCATAATCAGTCAGTTCCTTGGACTAGATCTATGAGTGATATCTCTGAGACTTCAGGTTCCTCGGCTGAACTCCAAGCAGTCGAGAGGGCCAATGATGCAAACGCCATCGCTGAGGCTTTAAAGACCACAATCTTGAAGATTCAGGAGAAGAGAAGCCCCCTGAAGCTCTGAAAGTGGTCGTAGATGCAGAGCAAAGTGACCCCAAGGAAGTCAAAATTGAAGATGCAAAGGAAGCAGGATCCGCAACTAAGCCAAGTGATTCTCAGAATTCAGAAGCAGACCAGGATGCAGTTCCAGAACTAGGAGATGAAGGAGCCTCAGAAGATAAGGGAGAAACAGTTCCAAAACTTGAAACTGAACCATCTCAAGAGGAACATCCTACAGTTTCTGAAGATCCATCTGCCAATGCTGAAGCTGCACCAGTAAAGAAGCCTAGCTGATTAAGAGATCATCCCAAGGAAGCCATCATTGATGATGTTGGAAATCCAGTTCGAACCAGACAAGGCACAACGTTGATGTCTTGCTTTTTATCCCAGATCGAACCAGTGAAGGTCATTGAAGCTCTTCAATCAACAGACTGGATAAATGCAATGCAAGAAGAACTAAATGAGTTCACGCGCAACAATGTATGGTATTTAGTGGATCGTCCCTCACATCAGTCTGTGATTGGTACCAACTGGTTCATCAAGAATAAAAGAGATGAGACCGCCACCATTGTTCGAAACAAGGCAAGATTGGTTGCAAAAGGATACGCACAATGCGAAGGAATAGATTTCGACGAGACATTTGCACCAGTTGCTAGACTCGAAGCTATTTGGTTATTCCTGGCGTATGCAGCGTACCACAACTTCACAGTTCTTCAGATGGATGTGAAGAGTGCCTTCTTAAATGGCGAATTAAGGGAGGAAGTTCATGTACAACAGCCTTCATGTTTTGAGCAAGGAAATGAAGTCTATAAGCTAAGGAAAGCTTTATATGGATTAAAGCAAACACCTAGAGCATGGTATGAAACTCTCTCACAGTTTTTGCTCAAAAATGGATTTGAAATGGGTGCAATAGATCGAACATTAATCAAGATAAAGGATGGAGAGGACATTCTACTTGTTCAGATCTATGTAGACGATATCATCTTCGGAAGCAAAAATACCAAGCTATGTGAAAAGTTTGCCCAGCTGATACAGAACAAATTTCAGATGAGTATGATGGGCAAAATGACATGTTTTATTGGTTTGCAAGTTGATTAGTCTGACGAAGGGATTTTCATCAGTCAGAAGAAGTATACTCAAGACTTGATCAACAAGTTTTGTCCGGAGAAGACAAAATCTCTATGGATCCCTATGAGCACCAGTTCTCAGATCACTCTCGATGAAGAAGGAAAATCTATCATCCCGATAGCTTATAGAGGGATAATTGGATCCTTGCTGTATCTAACTGCCAGCCGACCAAACATATCTTATGTTGTGGGAGTACGTGCAAGATTTTAGGCGAATCCCAAGAAGTCCCACATGGATGCGGCAAAGACAATTGTAAGATACCTCAAGAATACAGCGTCTCTAGGTATCTGGTACCCCAAAACTGATGGAATCATGCTGAATGGATTCTCTGATTTAGATTTTGGAGGCTGTAGAATTGATAGGAAGAGCACAAGTGGAAGTTGTCAGTTTCTAGGACATAAACTGATTAGTTGGTTTAGCAAGAAACAACATTCGATGGCTACATCAACCACAGAGGCAGAATATGTAGCAGCAGCCAGTTGTTGTGATCAAATACTTTGGATAAATCAGCAACTTAGGGATTGTGGAATTGAAACAGAACGTGTCCCTATCTACTGTGATAGCAACAGTGCAGTTTCAATTTCGAAGAATCCAGTTCTACATTTAAGGATGAAACACATTGATATTCGTCATCATTTCATTCGAGACCATGTGGAAAAGGAAGATGTCTCGGTGGAATACATCAGAACTGAAGACCAGTTAGCAGATATTTTCACTAAGCCGTTGCCTGAGGCTCGTTTCAAGGAGCTGTGCATCAATATAGGTCTTTTAGAGTTTGATGGAATCTCAAGAGAAGGAGATGTTAATTGATTGTTATACACAGTCAAAATGTATTTTTCTTTCGACTCAATGATTACGTGAATTACAGTTTTTGTCATTTCCAGTTGGTGACTAAGACAAAGAGACAAGAAGAGTTTATTCATCAAAGATGGATACACAAAGAAATGAGAGTTTCATCTTGTTCTGCACAATAACTGCTATTGAAATTCGGATTTTACTCATGAAGTCTAAAGACACCATAAACAAAAACAACATAGAACTTACATCACAAGACTTTGATATTGTAACAGTTTCTTCAAGGACAGAGACTGCAATAGGAAGGATAATAATCAAATTCCCTCATCCCGGGCCACCCTATGATGAGCGAAAAGATCTCTTGTTCGAGAAGGCAACTCAGTTTCATTCCATGAGGAATTGGAGTGTGAGGCACATTCTCAAAGGCACCTCGCCCCTTGTCAAATATGAATGAAGCCCAATCAACCTTAGCTTCATGATCAACGACCATCATCGCCTTCCAGACAAGTGGAGAGAAGTCATGATTCTCCATAGGATTATCGACGATCATGTGATTGATAATGTCAAAAGTATTCTTATATCGGGGCGTCAACCACCTATAAGAGACAGTAGGATGGAAACTGACAGTCAAGTTCCTCCATTGAAGCCAAGAAGACCATTCTGGGGATTTAACCTCCTTGAGATAATCAATGAGTGGAACACCACCATGAGGAAGTTTGAAACTCGTCGCAAAGGAATCAACCGACGAGCAAAGCTGATGATCATTGATGTTAGCAATGATCTGCCCATCTTCGGTAATGTAGCAGTTGGTAGCCATCGTCTTAAGCGTATCCTCCAAGAATCTATATGGTGCCTAGTTACAAACCGTTTAATGTCTGGATCCTTGAGATTTCCTATTATCGAGTTGAACGTCACCGATCTCGCTAAGAGTTGACTCTCCAAGCAGTAAGGATTGAAGATCTTATTTCTCTCAATGTATATATCTCTTGAAAAAGTCATGCCTATCTCTACTAAAGGAATTTTCTTTCTGAACTATATCTTCGAAAATGTGAAAAGGATATGCTGTTTATCAAAGATATGAAGATTATTGTCCTCGGTGATCGCTCAATTCTTACGGAAACAAACATACATTTATATGGAAAGGAAATTGTGTGTTGATTCGAAAGGATATCTATCGAATTAAATGGGACACGACATTTCAGAAAGGTGCACAATACTCAAGATTTCAAATTTAGAATCTGAGAAGTCAACATCGGCATGTGACAGTCTACGCTGGCCAACTAAGATGATACAGGTGTTCATTCGCTCGATTGAAACCAACGAATGACAAAATAAAAAATTCTATGAGTTGTACGAATGTGCAGTCAAAACAAATATGTTCAAAAGTCGGATGATGCAGCAAATAAAGTGGGAACTGTTCATTAAAGTCAAAATGAGTACACAATTCATACACTTAGGAGTTACAGAAAATAGAAAGGACACAATAACAATTGTTTAGTAGCAGGAGTCAAATGGCAGCTGAGAACACCTCAACCGTCAGCGCAGTCCGAAGGGGTAAAAGTCACGTGGACCAAGTCGAGAACCTGACACTCCATCAACAAGGAAATGAATTCGCTTCTCCAGGAGCCAGCTCAATTGCATACCATATGGAATGGGCTCAGTGGGCAATTTCACCAAGGCCTCCTTCAGATGATCAAATATAAAAGCAGCCCAATCGACTTCAGTCTGATCGTCGAAAGCCATCATTGCTCTCCAAACTGGTGATGACATGATTGTTTGCAGAAGAGGATTGCAGAACACTAGCTGATGGACACCAGATATCACGGCTTGAGGAATGCACACATTGTTGTCATACAGAAACTGTTGTTATTACCCCTCAAGTCCCACCAACAGGACCACTCTGGAGCTGTTTCGTCTATTCTATAGTGCAACACAGGCGTCCCATGATGTGGCAACTGAAACTCTTGAGAAAAGGAGTCCGCTGACAGAAGGAATTCTACTCCATTGAGGTTGAACAAGATTTCATCCACAGACAAAGTAGAATTATAAGCATTCAGCCTGAGTAGATCATCATGAAAGGAAACGGGTTGGACTGAAAGGAAGCGGTCCAGGCCATTGGATTGCAGAGTAGTGATAGTCTCAAGATAAACATCATCAGGATGGTTTCAATACTCAGCATACAGCTTTCTACGGTAGAAAATCCTGTTTTGTTTGATGGAAACTCTGGACATCTCCTTTACAATATTCCATGGTTCAACCATTCTCAAGATATGTTAAAGGAAGAGGGTACTCAGTGACACTTACTACCTCGTCATTGCATCTTTTATAGCGAGACAAATGCATAGATCAGAGATTGTTGCCACGTCCTCACCACTGAAGGAAATTCACCTATCGATACAAGAAGCAAAAGGAATGAAGTGGTGATTTATTACTCAACACAATTTCATATAACTTATTAATGACCACAATAGGTCAGACGCCTACTATTGAGGAGTCACTCACAAAGATGGAAATTCTAATCATTTCATTTGGCATCGATCAATAGAAAGACAATTTCCCACTGGCCACAGCTGTAGTACCTCAGTTCGTATCTTTAAAGATGACTCCCACATACTATGGCATGCTACTCACCCCAAAGATTGAAGAGAGAGAAAACAGTTGATCATAATGAAGCACTTTTTCGATTGCCGCGAAGATATCAGCGGCACATCACATTAAATGCGGATCAGCACGATGGCATATTACCCGGTGCCATGTTAGTGTTACCATACGCTGCTACATAGCGTGCCAGGCAATTTGAACAGACGCCAACGTCAGCTTCAATCTTAGTCGTTCATGACAAAGAAGGGTTTAAATCTCAGTCAATGGTTTTATTTAAATAAATCACCAAAAACCCTTAAACTCATCATGTCGTCTTCTTGATTTTCACACATACAGCCAGTCAATCTAGTCAAGATATCTCTAGGGCTCACCCAGAGATCTTCAAAATCGACCACCCCTCCTATCCAGTTAAGAACAAAAAAGAAGAACCAAATCATGGATATAAGTGTCTCTGATAATACAGAACAAATTGTCGTCACTGAAGAGACCTCCCAAGACGAACTGTTTCAAATAGCAGAAAACTCAAAAATCATCGATCGACAGACTCTAATATCTCAGGTAGCGAAGGAGAAGATTCTAAACCTGAAGAACTTTCTCTCAATCACCACCGACGAGACGATTGCTCCTACGTGAGAACTTAACAAAATTTCTCACTACATGTCCTCAAAGATTCAATCCTACTCGAGTCGCAAAATTTTATAAAAATGCCACCTTCAATGACAAAGATCAATACTTCGTCACCACGGTTGAAAAGAAGCAAATAAAGGTTGATCCGGATCTCATCGCCCAGCATCAACATCTATCTAAAACTGGAGAAGATATTGCTAGTTATCTTCAGAACCATGGTGATGCCTTGAAGGCTCACTGGTTAAAATGGAAAAAGCCAGGGGCACCAGAGAAGTTCAAACCTGCCACCAAGGTATCCGAACTGAACCCCTACGCTAAAATACTCAGTGAGATTTCCCTAAGAATGATTGGGATTGGATCCTTATCTGAACTTAGTAGTCCCAAGTACTCTCTTATGATGGCTCTTGATGATTCCCTGGAGGAAATTGGGCAACATACATCTTTGGTCGAGTACTAGAAAACTCAAGGAAAAACAGAGATATTCCAACCAAAGGGAAGTTCTCTTCAAGTGTTGGGTTAGGCTTGAAGGTTAGCTACCTTCTCGAGCAGATTCTAGGAGTACAAGATCAAGGAGAAGATCTTATACCATCTGACTTTATTACGCCTAAGGTTCCCGTTTATCGTACCACTAAAAAAGAAGCAACAGATGGCAGTGTTGACAATATGGAAATAGATGCTAAAACCTCTGAGGATCTTAAATCTATTCCAACCATTCGATCTACTGAAGAGCCCAGGAAATCAAAGAAGGTAGGAGCTTCTACTCAAAAGTCAGCTCAAAGACGAAATAGAAGAAAAACGGTGCAAACTGATATACATTCTGAAGAAGTCTCACACCAAGACAATCAGCCAGTAGCGGACCAGCTTCGACGACAGAAGAAAAAGAAGATAAACCCCGACAAAGCAGACCATACGATTGTCAAGAAACTGCATTTTGATACTATGTGTGGAGGGATAAGTCAATCCTCCATACCATCGGACACAGTACGAAACTCTGAATCCTCGACTTCTGAGCACACCAAGACTCAGGAACATATGCCGCAAAGGGAAGATGAAATCAAAACCCTCTTAGTTTCATGGGGAACTACTCTTGATGCCACTCACCAAGAGCTTACTGAAGATACAACATCAAAATTAGAAACGGTCAGAAGAAAGATCCATGAATATCGCTCAGCTATTGAGGAATTGGACGCCAAGCGACAAGACCTTGATTCCAAACAGCAGGAGTTAGATGCTCAACGACGACATTTGGAAAAAAAAGCACATGTTCATGAATCGTCTATCTCAACTTCAAATCCATGAACAAGAAATTGAAGCTGAGCTCCAGCGTTAGGAAGAAGAAGATGTTGAGCTGAGATGTCACTAAGAAGCTGCAGCAGCACTCAAGAAAAAATTGGACAAAGAAGCTGCTGAGCTGAAACATCAACAAGAAGCTGCTGAGCTGGTACGTCAGCAAAAGGCCGAAGCAGATGAGCACCAGAGATTACAGGCCGAAGCCGCTGCCAAAAAGGCCAAACACGATGCAGCAGTCCCAGCACAAAGAGAGGGGGAAGAAACAAAACGCACCAACTTCTTTCTCCACGGGAGGCTTCTACTGCTTCCTCTCAGAGTCAAACCCAAGATAACTCTAGAGCAGTAGCTACAGTTGAAAAAATTATGTCTCCCAATCCGCTCTCAGCAGCTGTTAACTCTCTACCCTACACTGCTCTGAATCAAACAATAGACCTTCGAGTGGAAAAGAAGATGGCCTTTGTTCTTGATATTGTCAAAAAGGGGGAAGAGAGAAGGGATGAGTCGCTGAAGCTGCAGTTGATATTGTTTGATCAAAAGCAAGAAGAGGAACAGCAACGGCATGATGAGGAATACAGAAAACATGAAGAAGAGCGCAGAAAGCGGGATGAAGATATCAATATGAAGCTGAATCTACTAATGTCTGCCAGAGAGGAAGATAGGAAACACCTCTCAGATGTAACAGCAGTCCTCAAGGTGCAACAAGCTAGTCTGCAGGCCATATCTACCGCTGTTGCAACTTCCTCAAAACCAAAGGATGCAGACTCCTTGAATTAGGAAAATGAGAAGGATTAGAATCAAGACAAAAGAGAAAGGTCATAAATTCTTTCTATCTTGCCCTGTTTTGATTCTTGAATGTCTTTTTGAATGTCTTTCATTTTTGCAGTTTTTTTTCTTTCATGTACTTGTAATCGATGATATCTACATGAAAAGTAAAAAACTACTGGTTTGAAGACAACCACTCATTGTCTCTTACCTTGATTCTTATTTTACTGAATTCACATGTTCCAGTGTGATCAGCGACTCCATTTTATTGCTCTAAATTAATTAATTTCAACTGATGAGAATTACCCATTTAGGGGGAAGATCATCTAGAGTTGGTAGAGTGTAGAAGAGGCACATTTCTGAGTAGTGGTAGACAAGAAAAATTGTAAACTCAGATCAACTGCATCTTCTTATCGACAGATAGACTTAGAGGTATGGTTTTGACAACTTCAAAAAGTGGGAAATTGTTAGGTATTGATGTAGAAATCCTACCTTAATTTGATGGTTTGATGTGTTAAAACTACATCCCAAAGTCTAGGACTTAGAGTTATTACCTCATGTAATCTTTGAATAGGATATTCAAGTTGTAAAAGTCTAGGAAGAAGGAAGTCAACAAAACTGTGGGACAGTTTTGAAGAAGAGAACATTCAGACAAAAACTGTCTTGACTAAGAAGATGAAGACGAGCAGAGCAAGGTCACAAAAACTGTGAACATAGTCTTCACATGAAAACTGCTAAGAGGAACTTGCAGTTTCAGAACAAGAAAATTTAGCATCAAGTAATGCGTATATGATAAGATGTCGAACAAATCGCATGGGAACATTAAATAAGTCAATGATAAAAGATCATATAGATACTAAGCTGCGACTGGCGTACAACGTTCGACGTCTGACACACAAGTACAAACTGCTTAGAAAAGCAGTACATTGTAGCAGAAAAAGCCAAGAGACAAGCGACTTTTCAGAAGAGCATGGATTATGGTTGGACATCCTCTCCAATGTCTCTACCGGCTATTTTCTAGTGTCTAACCTATAAATAGCAGGAACAACAGAGACTTAAAGACCTTTGCCTCTCTTCTCATCTGATTACAAACGATGATTTGAATCTCCAACATATTTATTGTCTCTTGTCTAAAAATGAAGCTAAAGCATTAACCACTCTCAAGAGAGAAGACATTATTGTCGTAGTTCATTCATTGAACACAATGCATTCATTGCTACAGAGTCTGAGGAGATTCACTGTAGCCTGGTCTTTGAAAAAGGAAAACAGGTTATCACGGGCTACTGCCGATCAGTCGATGTTTTGGGAAGTACACAATTATCCAACCTACCAAAGAAGGAAAAGGGAGGGTTGTCCTCAATACAACTTCGAGCTGGTCCACAAAGAAGACACAGAGCCTTCGACAGACTGAAGAAGAAGTGAAGTACAACTGCCTGGGCGAGTGATCCATCTTGCTGTGGACAGAGGTTTCTACAGCAACTGGCTATAGATCGTGAGGATTGAATCTTCATAACTTACTGAATTACCGGATCTGATATCCGATCAGTGGACGTAGGACTTAAGGCTCCGAACCACTATAATATCCTGTGTCGTTTATAGTTTTATTTACATTGCGCACTTTACAGTTTTCTAAGATATCTAAAAACCTTCAATACTTACTGCGTAAGTGTTGAAGCGTATAAATTGCTACTGTTTAGATTTGTAAAACTATCATTCTAATCTGCTGGCTAAAATCAAGCTGTGTTTCTGAAAAATGTCAACCACATATTGCGATAGAAACTGAATGGTCTGTACTTAGAGTGTATTTTTTTGATTAACTACTTCCGTTGCACATTATTTGTAATCTGATCTGGGACCAACAGAAGTCGAGAAGAAAAATGCGAAAACACACACACAGGAAATTAAAAATACAAACTCAATCCAATTAATCCTAGAATAAACTAATAACAAAATAACATATAACAACTCCCCGACAACGGTGCCAATTTGATCACTGTAAAGATTCTATAGATTAATTGCAGAACACTGGCAAATAAATTTATAATAGTACCCTAAGGTTGTTGAATCCAGAGGAATTGTGTAATGAAATTATTTTATGTACTAGCTATAATCCTAAGACCTATTGTTTGAGTAAACAAAAATAAGGGGTTTGGGTTTTTGAAAATAAAGAAAACAAAACGGAAATTTAATGGGTTTTAGAAAAGCAATTCATAGACACAGACTCTAGGGATCAAAATACATATCAATTAATTAACTTGCATTGGTGAGAAATCATAGTATACTGTAATTTCTTGGTCGGACAATTATAGTCTAGGTTACTAGCATGTGAATGTATATGCTTTGACGGCCTAAAAAACACAAATTAATCAACCTTTCATAAATCCACAGATTAACCCTACAATCACTATCTTCCCCTAGAATAGATTGTTAATAGTATTCGAATTCATTTTCCAGTTATTAATTTTCTCTTTTCAGTCCTTTAATTCAACAACTGTAAACCTAGAATTAATTCTATCTTTCGATCTTGTTAATTCTAAATCTTAATAATTCAAACAGGAATTCAAAACCAAGCAATTCAACGTTAATCAATTAAACATGCATTTGATTGATATTCGTTGCTCTAGAACCCGCTAGGGTTTGTAGCCACACATCGCAGATAGAAAACCAAAACAAAACATATTATGAAAGTGCATAAAAATAACTTACAAGAAAATAAAGGTTTGTGTTGGAAAATAAAGTATGCTTAATGCTTCAAAGGTCCAAATTTGAATAATATATGAAAAAGGGGTGATATATGATGATAAAAGGTGAATAAAACTCGAAATTAACAACTATATTAAGAGTGGATGTGTATCCTATCAAGTCTAGGGCTAGAAATCCGATTTGATTTGAATTTAATCAAATTTCGCCAGATTTTCCCGCACTTCAATCGACATGGACAGGCTTCGATCTACCCGCGTGTTTTTGCGTCGACCCATTTGCGCGGTCTCACGATTTTGGCCATAACTTTCACTCCCAAACTCAAATCGACCCGATTCCAGTTGCGTTGGAAAGCTAACTCAAAACTCTAGTGTGGAAGAACCCTTCACTGATATTCTTGCACGTCACTGCTTTGGGAATTGTTTTCTAGTGAATTTAAGCCTAAAACCTGAAAAAACACACCATGACAAGCATAACACCACATATAATAGACTCATGCATGGAATATATATATATATATATATATATATATATATATATATATATATATAAACTTAAAAAAACTGCATAAAATAGTTGAAAATAATATAGATAAGTAAGTGAAATAATGAACTTATCAACCCTGTACCTGCAAAATAAAAAAATTACATTTTAGGTACCCGATCAACTGCGGGTCCTGCAAGATTATTTCTCTGGATTAACCTTTTAGGAATCCAGACTTTCGTGATTTTGATATTCCTCTTGTTATCACATTTCACTACCTTTCCCTTCCTATTGGAGTAATACATTAAATTAACATAGAAGCGTGTACTGTTGTGTTGAGCCTTCACAGTCTTCTGAAAATGCAGTGGTTTAGACTCTGGCGTCAAGTATGTGTTCCTCCTACTTGGTGTGTGATCACTGCAAAATTCGAAGATTAATTGCAAATACAGTGACAAATAAATTTATAAAAGTACCCAAAGGTAGTCGAACCCTGAGGAATTGTGCAACAAAAATATCCCATATACTAACTATAGTTTTAAGACTTGTTGTTTGAGTAGACAGAAAATTTGGTTTTGGTTTTGAAATTTAAAGATAACAATGCAGGAATTTAAAGGGTTTTGAAAACAAATATAAAGAGATACAGATTATAGGGCAAATAATCAATCAGAATACATGCAAGATAATCAATTCTTCAATGGTAGGAAATCAAATAAAATATTAAAATTCCTGGGTTGGGCAATTTTAACCTTGGTTACTATCATATGACTGTATATGCTTGGTTGGCCTCAAGAACAAAATAATGATTAACCACAATAAAAAATATAAGATTCAATCCCTACAATTGATTACTCTTCCTTTTGAGACAGAAAACCAATTATATTCAATTTCTCTTCCTATTATTAATCTTCTTCTCTCGGTCTTTCAATTAACAATTATGAACATAGAATCAAATTCATCTCTCGATCCATCTTCAATTCTAAATTCTAACAATTAAATCAGGAATTGAAACCATGCAATTTTGAGTTGATTAATCTAACATGCAAACATGATTAATTACACGTAGTCTAGAACCCGTTAGGGTTTTTAGCCACTCATGATGGAAAGAAACACAAGATACATATCATTAAATTGCATAATAAAACTAACAATGAAAAATAAAGGTTGTTTGAGGAGTGAAAAATGACTGAATCCCTTCTATACTCGAGCTAGATGAGTATTTATAGAGGTAAAGGTGTATATATTGGGATCTAGGGCCAAAAATATAATTTAACCATAAAAATCTCAATTTTTCCTTTTCCTGGGTCTGTCTCAATCGACACAGAGCTTGCGTCGGTCGATGCGGATCCCCTTGCATCGGAGGACGTGGCCTTTAAATCGGTCAAGACAGAACCTTTTCCCCCCTTTTGATGCTTCTGCGCAGTCTCACGGTTTTGGCCCTAACTTTCACTGCCGAAGTCCGATTGACCCAATTCTAGTTGCATTCGAAAGCTAATTCAAATATCTTTCTATTGCTATGCTCCATCCTAACTATTTCTTTGAACATCTGCTACTTTAGGTATGGGTTTCCATTGATTTTGACCTAAAACCTGTAAAAACACACTATGGCAAGCATAATACCCTCTAAAATGAACTCATGCTCAAAATATTCAAAAAAACTCAATAAAACTAAATAAATTACTTGAAAACAATAAGATAAGTGAGTCAAAATCCGAGTTTATCAAACCCCCCAAACTTGAACGTTTGATTGTCCTCAATAAATAGGCAAGAAAGAAATCAAAAGATCATGTAGCTAATGTGAAATACCTAACAAGATTCGTCACAATAAAGAATTAAAAATCCACTCACACAAATAATTTGATAGAGATAAATAATCTATCAACTGGGGAAGAACTCACGGGCAGTGTATCGCTCAAACTCTCAAGTGTTTTGAATTAGATGAAAGCACTCAACACATATATGAAGAAATTTCTACCATAGGATTGCGAATTCTCTAATATCTCCACTGCTAGAATGTGCACACAAGTAATGGATCAAAAAGCGCTTTCAACGGGTTGTAATGTAGGCTTTTTGTGACGAGGCAGGGAAATTTCGTCAAGTGACTAAAATTCATCAAGCTGGCCGAATCAATAAAATTAAAACCATTTCCTAACATCATAACCTCATCTCCTTAGATACATCAACAAACTCATCAATTTTTTTCTTTTCTTCCTTTTTTTCCTCATATTCCTAGCTCTCTTGAATCTCTTATACCCTTTCACTAGTTTGTACAAAATTTTCTCAAAGTACTTATGAGAATTCTAATTTATTTTGAGAAATTTTAACATCCTACTTTGCACCAACCACAAATTTGACATTTCTTATCTCCAATTCACATCAATCTACCCCATACAAATCACAACTAAAGACACGAGCAAAACCAGCACATTCTTAAGCTCATAGACAAAGAAAGAATTGTAAAAGCTCACCGTGGCTAACTAGGGAAAATTTAATTGTGAAAAGACAGTGTTTAGGATATTGGGTTAACAAAGATGGCCTAATATCATCTCCTAAACATGTGCACACTATGCAGTCACAAAATAGAAAATAATCAAGTTCTAGATAAATAAAAACATACATGAGAATCTCGCATCAAACGAATATTTGTCTCTAAATCTCACAAAAGGGTTTAAAATTTTCTTGCAAAATCAACTCAATCAGCTTGCAAGTGTAAGTTTGAAATCAATCCTATCATGCGTTATTCTACTTTCATAGGCAATTAACCACAATCACAATCAATCCAAACTAAACCACCAATCGATTCTATCTCACAATCGTATTCGGTTTGTATCAAAACTAAAAAAATTTCTCACAAAATATCTTAAAAAAACTAGGCAAAAATTTAAATGCATAAAGCTGAATAAATAAAAGATAGAACGTTCAATCTCGTGTCCACATCCCCCTAAACTTATTTCCAACTCAAAGAGTGGAAAAAGTTTGAAAATCAGACAAGAGAGAGAACGATACCTGGTGGTGAATCTTAGACATCAACCTTTTATCCCGGAACCTTCAAAAATTGCTCGGCATTAATATCTTTGCTTCTAGCTCTCCGTATCGACCAACGCGGGCTCTGCATCGGTCGACGTGGAATCTTCTCGTAGATCTCTATCTCGGGTCGAAGTGCTTCACGTCGAGCTGTCTGCATTGACCAACGCCAGGCCAACGTCGGTCGAAACAGACACTGTTCCTCAAAAAAAATTTTAAACAGCAACAGAAATAAAAAATTTTCCAAAACAAGGATAAAAATTAAAAACAAATTGATAAAACAAAAATAACAAGGAATTTGAAAAGAAAACAAGTAAACATTGGGTTACCTCCCAACAAGTGCTTGATTTAACATTACGGCTCGACGATACCTCAGATCCCCATAACCATGGGGTCAGGTCCAGACTGTCCTCCCCTTGGCATCCACCATGCAGACTTTGCGGTCTTGAGTGACAGTAGTGAGCTCGGAAAGGGATGGCTTAGCTGACAATTTCACCGACCCGTTTCCTCGCTCCCATTCAATGGCAGCAACTTCTTCTTCTTCAGACTCAACCTCAGATTAATCTGCATCTTCAGCTGTGGAGATCCGATTGCACTCCACCTTCTTCTTTTTCTTGTCGATCACAAAGGTGATCTTCTTATCATTAGCTCAGAGTGTGATCTCGCTATTTCGACAATCGATCAGAGCAGCACTAGTATTAAGGAACTCTCGCCCAAAGATCACGGGCATAGCTTCATCCTCCTTCATGTCAAGCAAGGAAATCTGCAGGAAAAATTAGATAACCCACACGAATGAGAACATCCTCTAATATACCTTTTGGGCGCTACAAAGATTAGTCCGCCATTTGCAATGTGATCGTCATGGGCCTCATTTCTTCATTGCTGAGACGTTGGAAGATCGAGTACGGCATCAGGTTGATACTGGCTCTAGTGTCACATAATACTCTCTCGAAGGTGCATCCCCCGATCTCAACTGGAATAGAGAAGCATCCAGGATTGCTTCTCTTGATGGGCACTTGCTTTTGGAGTAGCAGGCTGCACTGCTCATGGATCTGCACTGTCTTGTTCTCCACAAACTGCTTCTTACCTCTCATCAATTTCAGAAGATACTTCATGAACCCTGGAATCTCTTTCAGTGCCTCAATCAATGGTATGTTGATGCTGACTTTCTTCAGATTCTCCACAAATCTTGCAAACTTGGAGTCTTCTTTCTTCTTGGCAAACCTATGAGGGAACGACATCGAAGGAAAAGGATTTTCTTTTTCAGTAGCAGAACTACCTTGGAGAACCTTCTATTTCGACCGATTTGCAACCATATCTGTCGAACTGCTTGCTGAACCCTTCCTCGACCGATGCAAGGTTGCATCGGTTGACGTGCCAATGTTGCTCAAGAGTTCAGCATGTCAACCCCTTCCGTCTACCGACACTGGATGCGTGTCGGTCAACGTGAGCACTTCGGACAATTTCCCTAGCATCGACTTAAACTCCATGTAACTCAAGTTTTCCTTGCGTCTAGCCTCTGCATTGTGGGTTGTGCGTCGGTCGAAATAGAGGCATCCTAGGCAGGATTCTCCTCTTCTTCTCCCCCAAACTTGTCCAAAATCATCCCGGGACCTTTGTAGCTCGTACCGGACCTCAAAGTAACTACCTTGCACTCTTTCTGATTCTTCGGATTCACCTCAGTAGTCCCCGGAAGTTTCCCTTGGTTGTGCTAGAATCTAATGGTGATGGAAATCTGACTGACTTGAGTTTCAATCATTTGAGCATGTTTGCCAACTCGATCAATTTTTGTGTGCACTCCAGCCAATTCTTGCTCAATCTTCCCCACTCGATAATCCGAAGTTTTGATGTACTTGGTCAATACCTTGTCGAGGCTCTCATTCTTTTTTTCAGTGATTTCTCCATCCTGCACATTAAAACCAGGTGGGGGAAACTCTCCTCCCGCCGGACTAGCATAAGAGAAGCCGACATACTACTTTGGATTGTAATGTTGATAGCCTCCACCACGTTGCTGATTCTGATATAGATTTTGATATCCTCCTCGGTTCATGAAATTGACATCAGCAACGGGCTCAACTAGTGCAACAGTAAAGACATAAACATTATAGGTTAGTTTCTCCATATCCCCCTTGAGCTTTTCAATCTCCTTCTTGAGAGTGTCATTCGGTTCCTTCTTCTTAATCGCCTTGACTTGCGGCCTCCTCGGGTTTGACCACTTCTGAGTGTGCATGGCCATCTACTTGAAGAGCTTGAGGCCTTTCTCGGGAGACTTGCTCATCGAACAACCTCCAGCTGCGTTGTCCACTAACTCTTGAGTCTTTTCGTTCATCCCCAAGTAGAAGATGTGTGCCTGCTCCTCGGTATCAACTTCATATCCGGGGCAGCTCCTCAACAAATCATTGAATCTACTCCAGGCCTCGAAAAAGGACTCATCAATCTTCTGATGGAACTACAAGATTTCCATCTTCTTTTGGATGATCACAGACGATGGGAAGTAGGCAGAGAGAAACTCAGCTCGGAGATCGGCCCAAGTCCTGATGTTGCTGCAGTCTAGAGTTGTAAACCATGTCCGAGCCTGATCTCAAAGTGAGAAGGGGAACAGGGGTGGACGGATCACATCCTGAGTAACTCTATTTTGTTTGATAGTCTCACACACCTCAACAAACATCCGGAGGTGCATGTATGGATCCTCCACAGCTCGACCACCAAATTGGTTCTCTTGATGATGGATTTATATACTGAAAGCATTATGATTGGTATATTATGTACAAGGTCTATTGGTTAATATACTGGGAGTCATAAATGTTGTATGTTCATCTCCTGTCTGAATTAACAAACATGTGTCGCAAACACAATTATCCTCTTATCTCGTCGATAGGGAGATCATACGGTGTGTAGTAGATCACTGAAGATCGTATGGATCGTTTGACCTAGCGAGATATAAATGCTTATCACAGCTGAGACAGTTCCAGGATAAACTGTCAGTGTAGGCTGCAGCATACGCGATAATAAACATCTTATCTTGGATGGCTTGGTATGCTGGTGTGGGCCACACATTGATAAGGACCTAAGTCGATATCGATTCTTTTATCTGAAATTAAAACAATCTAGATCTCAATGTCTTGATGAGATCGTAAGCCTAAATGAAGGTACAGAAGTATATACAGATTGTGTATTTCTTTGAGTTGCAGTGAAAGGCTCTGGTTGAGCCTGTATATCTGTATCTTGTGTAATAGCAGTTTGTGTATGACTTTGTGGTACTGGAACTAGGTAACCACATCAAGTATAGGATGGTGACATTCCCTGAGCAGCTCAAAAGGTTCATTAAGCTAAAGTCCTGCAGGCTAATTAAGTTCAAGCATAAGTGAAAAGGTTTGAGTGGATTGACTCAGGAATATAAGATGTTAATTAATTAAATAGCTTGTCATAGCTTAAATTAATTAACGAATGTCTGTAACCTTAAATGTGGGGATAAACCGAGCTCATGCAACCCGTACTTCAAAACGTGGTAGCAAATAGGTAGGACAATATTGATTTTCTGGTGGAATGAATCAATATTAATTAATTAATTATATTTTGGGTTTAATATGAGAATTAATTAATTGATAGGCCTTATTTGCTATTTGCATTCTGGTCCCTGGTCTGGCCCATGAAACTCAGGCCTAATAGAAGTCCAATATTTTCTTATAAATAGGCCTTAGTTCCTCAGATCTCAACACACCACAAGATCATAAGTTGCACACAGCAAACCAGAATTTGGGAGCTGTGGTGATTGACTAGATCTGAGAAACGAAGAGGAAATTCTTCTTCTCAACCGGGCAAGGAATCTTAAGGGAATCTTCACCAGATATTCATATTGAGTTGGGATACAGATCAGAAGATCAGATCAGGAGGATTATCTTCTTTCTTCTCTCTCCTTCTTGTTTTCGAAAATTACATATTAATTTTCATAAATTTATTTCCTCAATCTGTTAGGAATTAAATATTTGTGTGTGGGAAAAGATCAAGAGAAATCTCCACGCACTCGTTCTTTAGGGTTTCGCAATCCAGGTATTCCGCATAAACCTTCTCTATGCATAATCAATAGGAGCATGTTAGGAATAATCATAGGCATAGCAATTTAGTTTTGATATTTCAATTAACGATCCGGGGAAATGGACTTCGTGAATTAGTTCACGAATCCCTTCAATTGGTATCAGAGCCAGGTTCATTAAAAGGCTCTATCGGAAAAAAATAATATTGCCTATGATTTGCATGATTATTATTAATGATTGAATGCTATGAATGATTTTGGATTGTATGGCTATGTTTTTCCTCCTCGTGGTTCTTGGGTTAATCCGCCCCTTTATAAGAATTCATTTTTCACCCACGAGATAAATCCGTGGTTAGATTTAGATTTTTTAAATTGTAATTAGGTTTATTCAATGTAATTTTTATTTTAAAAATTAAATCTGTAAAATGGAGAAAGAAGAACATGAAGAATGAAGGGCTGCGCAAGAACGCACTATGGTGTCGGCATCGCAGCACGCCATGCACGACAGTCGGCAAGGGCTGGCACGGCGGCGACAGGCGCGCGCAAGGACCACGACACCGGCTGCGATGCGTGCAAAACCCAAGGGTTTCCATGCGCGCGCGCGCGCGTGCACAAATGGCGAGGTTCGTGCGGCAACAGCCGGCCAGCGGAGGCGCGGCAGCCCTGGGCCAACGATGCGAGGGCGGAGGGAGGAGGCTGGGACGGCGGTGTGCAGCAGCAAGGGCGCGAGGCGCGCGCGCAGCCGACCTACGCAGCGCCGATGGCGCTCTCCCCCCATTCAGACAGCGTTGGTAGGGCAAGGTGGTGACGGCGTGGCTCGGTGGCGGGGTCGCAGGCTGGGGACGGCGGCAGAGGAGCTGGACGCACGAACTGGGGTACGGCAAACCCTAGGGTTTGTGTGCGGTTCGTGCGAGCCTCCGGTCTCGTTTCTTGCACGATTCCAGCTAGTCACGGAGGCCGTCGGTGGAGAAGATGGTGCATAGTGGTTCGGGCGACAGTCGGGGCAAGCGGAGGCAGGGGCATGCGAAACGGGCAACGACTGGAGGAGGCGGAATCGCGGGCTGCAACCATGCACGTACGTGCATGGCTGCTGCATGACGCCGGGAGCCCTCGTGGCGGCGGCCTTGGTTCGCCGGTGGTGGCTCGTCGGGCCGAGTTCTCGCGGGCTATTGGGCTTGCAATGTGTGCCTAGGCCTGCGATTTGTTTAACTGTCCCAGTTTTCCAATTTTTTGATAAATCAAATCTTGGTGGCCCAGATTCAGAAAATAAATTTAGATCATAGTCCAAGTAGTGGGAGCCTAGTCGAAGATCTGTAAAAATAATTCCAACGTGTAATAGTTAGAATTTTTATTTTTTTTATCATGGGGGCCACGAGGACATTTTTTATTTGTTTTATTATTTGTCTTCACATGATATATGTGTTTAATATTAATTGCGCAACATATAAGCATGTTGTCGATAATAGGAGCACGTTTAATGCTTTTATTTACAGCTTTAAAGCATGCTATGTGATTTATTTTGTGTAAATAATTATAACTATAAATTCGGGGTTCATGCTATGCATGATAGAATTTTAGAAGTGTTATAATTATGGCTACATAAAATAATCTGTGCAATTGAACCTTATGAATTAAAAATTACTATGCTCATCTTCCACAAAACGATCCTTTATTAGAAGTGGATAATTTATGAGACAACCTTATTATAGGGATTAGGTGTGTTCTAGTAGATCCTTATAGGGGAGGGTTGGCTTTGGTGGTAAGCTAGCTTAGATGTTATCCAGAGTATAACTCTTTTGTGATGTCCCTGCTCAGTTGGATGATATGGTCCTAAGTTAGTCTACAATTGTTAATTCCATTTGTCTAAGGAACCCGGGCATGGATGTGAATTAAAGGACTGGAATTTTAAGATACAGTCTGGTTAAGTGTTTTGTTGTAAACGTCCACATGTGTGGCTTGCAATAGTAATACTTAGGCAAATTGGAGGAAACATTAATATTGTTTTATCATAAGGTTTCAATATTTAATTGCTTCAATTGTTTGCGACTATGTTTTAATTTCTGCTTTAATTTATTGTTTTCAGACATGTCTATTACTCACGCTGTCAACCTCTTAATATCAAACCCTTTAACTGGTCCGATTTTCCTGAATGGAAGTTTTGCTTCATGGAAAAACTCGGCACTGCAAAATATGCCCATGTGCTTTACATGGACCCTCTATCTCCCAAGTATTCAAACTGTATTGGCTATGAGCGACAATTCTATGACAGATGGGTAGCTTCTGATGAGTTTGCCCGCAGACTCATCTTGAGCAGTCTGTCTAGAGAATTAAAGCTCAAGTACAAGAAGTACCGGACTGCTGTTAAGATATGGAGGGATCTTGTGAAAGTATATGGGAAGGTGAGAGGAACTGTCAGTTATAATCTTGTGGAAGACCTGGTCTGCAAGAGGATGAGTGATGGGAGTTCGTTGATTGTGCACTTCCTCAGCATGATGAGAATTATGAGAAAGTACAGAAAGAGAGGTGGACGAATTAGTAAGCGGGCGGAAATAAGCATTGTCTTGCACTCTCTATCTAATTCTTATAATGATTTCATTGAGTCCCTCAGTACCAGGCACGAGTTTACTCTTCCCGAGTTACTCTCGGCCCTGATGCGAGAGGAATCTGACCTGAGAGCATTAGAATTTGCTCCAACTTTGTCAGCTTTTGACAAGACAGTTGCTGAATGATCACTAAAATTATTTAACAGTGACTTAGCAGAGCTAATAATACAGCGGCAAAGATAAAATTATCGATCCCTCAGGGAAAGAAGTAACGAATAATCTTGAAGTACTAAATCAGGCGTTCTTGAAAGTATTGATCAGGAAAATCAGATGAAAAGGTTTTGATTGTTTTGGAAATCTCAATCTTTGCAATCGAAAATTGAACAGGAAAATTAAATAGCTTTTGAAGTCAAATAAGAGAAACACAGATCCTAGGGATATCTACCTATCAAGTATAACATGTATGAACAAATCGATTAATTCCCAATTTTAATTCCTCTTCGTAGTGAAACATCAGAAAAGTATTACGAACTTCTTTGTTTGGCAATTCGTAAAGTAGATTAGTCAATTACCTATCTCCGTTCGGTCTCAAGATAAATCAACTAACTCCCAAGTTCTACAGATTTATTCCTACAATTAGTCTCCTTCAGTTACGACAAGAAATCAGATTATATTGTGAAAATCTCTTTCGATTGAAAACTATTACAGTTACGTCTCAAGTAATCAACTAGATAATCCTAATAAGTGATCAGCAAATCAAGTTTATGAATAAACACAGATTTCACAAACTACGAAGGGAAATGGAAAATAATTCGATTAATCACAACATGCATACATTGATAGTTCGAAACCCTAGAATCTGAGAAGGGATTTAGCCACACATATTCAGATTAATACTCATCATAGAAAAATACAACCTGAATTGCATAAAAACTGCAATCCGGAAATCTTCTCGTAGAAACTTGTCTTCAAACATAAAAAAACCCTAAGAATTCTTCAACTCTAATATTCTAATAATTGCTCTAACTCTCTCTCTCTCAAAAGTCGAAAATTACATGAATTTATAA
>JAPKLW010000197.1:396363-434610 GCA_026898455.1 Plectranthus barbatus
GCGTCGACCGCTTCTGATCCTCGTCGATCGCGTCTCCATCTTCTGCCCCGTCGATCGCGTCTGAACAACATCGGTCGACGAGGTCTTCTTTGCTTCGTCGACTGCTTGGCAATGACATTCCTCGTCGATCGACTAAGGGTCCTCGTCGATCGACGAGGTCTCAAACACTGGACCTGATTCCTCTATTTTTTCGACTAGAAACCTGCACGATTCATCAAACACGGCATTCCAAGTACAAAATCCAATTCATGCACAAAAACAAGTACAAAAACGATCTAAACACTACACAATCAGTCAAAGAACTGCAAGATAAGTTGGTGAAAATCCTAACTTATCACTGAAGCAAAAGAAATGCTTAAAAGGTTAGATGAAGCTGATCTGACAGAAGACGTCATCAGGCCATGCAAACGCAAGCGAAGTGAAGTAGATTGTCTAGTTTCTGGCACGGGTACACAAGGTACGTCATGTGCATTTATAACGGAAACATGTTTAGCATCGGTTTCTACTCATCTTGGGTAGTGGATACTGGAGCTACCGATCATGTTTGTTATACTTTGCAGGGGTCAGGCCGACAAGGCAGCTGAAGCATGACGAGATGACCATCTCAATGGGCAGCGGAGAGCAAGTCTCAGCAGTAGCCATTGGAGATTTTACTCTATGCTTTGAAAATAATGTTTTGATTTTGAGAGATGTTTTATATGTGCCGGTTTTTTGACGGAACTTAATTTCAATTTCCAAGTTATTTAGTGATGGATATTCAGTTATTTTTTATAGTGGAGTTTCTATCATTGGTAATAACGGTGTTATCTGTCGTGGCAAACTCATTGACTCTCTCTATATCATTGATTGTATGCATAAATCTTCTGTGAAAATTGCAAACTCATCCAATAATAATAATCATTTAAAGAGAAAGTTTTCTTCCGATGAGGATCAAACATATCTCTGGCACTTGAGACTAGGTCACATCAATCTAAAAAGAATTAAAAGATTAGCATGCGATGGGCTCTTGGATTCTTTTCAAGTGGTACCACATCAAATCTGTGAATCCTGTATAGAGGGAAAGATGACGACCAGGCCTTTTAAGGCAACTCAGTCTCGAGCAGAGGATGTGTTGGAATTGATTCACTCTGACTTTTGTGGACCAATGTCCACGCAAACTCGTGGAGGTTATGAGTACTTCCCCACATTCATTGATGATTACTCAAGATTCGGATATGTCTATTTGCTTCGCCACAAGTCTGAATGCTTTGAGAAATTCAAAGAGTTTAGGACTGAGGTAGAAACGAAGCTAGGTAAGACTATCAAGACACTACGATCAGATCGTGGTGGAGAATACCTCAGTAACGAGTTCTTGCAGTACTTGTCAGAAAACGGGATTACATCTCAACAGACTGCACCGGGAACCCCTCAACAAAATGGTGTAGCGGAAAGAAGAAATATAACTCTTTTAGAAATGGTCAGGTCGATGATGAGTTATGCAAGCTTGCCAATTTCGTTTTGGGGATATGCCTTGGAGACAACAACCTATTTGCTTAACCTGGTACCTT
Organism: Plectranthus barbatus; assembly: GCA_026898455.1. Lineage (NCBI taxonomy): Eukaryota > Viridiplantae > Streptophyta > Magnoliopsida > Lamiales > Lamiaceae > Plectranthus > Plectranthus barbatus. The sequence goes on from JAPKLW010000197.1 coordinate 397,911, forward strand.
CTAAATCAGTTCCTAAAATGCCTCTGAAACTCTGGTATGGGCGTAAGCTAAGTTCGAACAGAGTGAAGGTTTGGGGTTGTCCAGCATATGTGCTGACAAAGGAACTTGATAAGTTAGAAAGTAGTTGTAAGCTGATGTTGTTTGTAGGATATCCCAGGCAAACGAAAGGTGGTTACTCCTATTGTCTTGAGAATCAGAAAGTGGTTGTCAGTACCAACGCAAGATTATTGGAGGACGAATATGTAAGAAACCACAGATCCAAGAGTGAAATTATCCTCCACGAACTTGAGGATAAGGAAGCGATTCCATCAGGAAAGCCCAGTGTAGTGGTAAATCCACCTATAACAGGTGAGGTTATACCAACACTGCCACTAATGCAAGGTATGGGACCAACGGGTACTGTGCCAACTACTGACACGGTTCAGATGCCTCGTCGCAGTGGGAGGGTTGTCCACTAACCCGAGAGGTATATGTTCGTGGGAGAGTCTTTTGACTTGATCCCGGAAAATGGACTGGATGATATCGATCCCTGGACATATGATGAGATAGTATCTGATAAAGATGCAGACAAATGGCTGATCGCCATTGATTCGGAAATAGAATCTATTACGGTTATGGATGTATACCAGAAAACCAATTTGCCAGATGGCTGTCGAGCCATGGGTGCAAATGGGTATACAAAAGAAAGAATGGAGCGAATGGTGAAATTACAGCTTTCAAAGCAAGACTGGTGGCCAATAGTTATAGTCAGAAAGAAGGTGTAGACTATGACGAAACCTTCTCACCGGTAGCCATGCTTAAGTCCATTCGTATACTCCTAGCCATAGCAGCACATAAGGACCTAGAGATCTGGCAGATGGATTTCAAAAATGCGTTTCCAAATGGGTACCTTGAAGAAGGTATGGACATCAGTATGGAACAGCCAGAAGGTTATGTGCAGAAGGGCGAAGAACATTTGGTCTGGAAGCTAAGGAATGTTGGGAAAATATTCCTGAATTACCGTTAGGAGCACAATGTAAAAGGTTTTGTTGGATCAAACCTTAGTAGATGGTCGATCATTGCTGAACCTTAGCATAACTTAGAAACTTGTGTAATGTCCTGCATAGGGTAAACATCGAGTTGTAATAGAATAGGTTGCTTGGAAGAATCTCAGCAGACATCAGAATAGCAAGAAAGAAGAAGAAAACTAGTGATAGCAGAATGCTGAGGAGTCAGCATCTGATAACACGTCACCAACTGCTAAAGGTGTTAGCAATCCGAAGCCAGAGAAGCAGAAGAACATTTGTTGTGCATCAAGTCCAGGAGTATGCTGAAAGATATCCAGAATCCCGTTCCAGTAAGGGTACAACAAAGCAAAACTCAACAACTGCTACACCGCTATTCTGACCAACACGCGAGGATTAGACCTGTCAGAAGTAGGACGGAAAAGCCTGTACGAAGACAGAAAATTTGGTAAAATGCTACCTGCATTTAAGTGGAAAGATCCGTTGTGACTAAACGGATCTGACGACTCAACTTCGAGAAAACAACTATAAAAGGGAAGTCAAAGGAAGATGCAGGAGCTGCTCACTCTCTAACGCAAACAAACGTACAAAAGTTTCCAAAAAGAGACAAAAGCCCCGAGAGCAGTTCAGTTGAAAGGCATAATACCAAGATATCGAAAAGCCTTCAACGTTTTGAGTGTCCCACCACACATCTGACACTCATATGAGAGATTCTTGAAGGGATTCAAGAATCTTCAATCATTGGGATCACTTTCGTTATAGAAAGTATCCAGCAGTCAGTTTCTCGAAAGGAAATTGATTTGAACGGGCACTGAAGCTGAGAACGAACGATAGTTCGGAAGGAACTTTAAAATCTTCCATAGGTGGTATAAGCGAGTTTTATGAAGGTGCGCCCTTGACTCAGCCGGAGCCACACCTGAAAGGTTTGGAGTATCAAAAGAGAGTCGTGGAGCAGACAGACCAAACGTCGGTTGCTTGATTTACAGGAAAGGCAACTCTTTGTACACCGTATACTTTTTTAGTGAAACTCTTAGCGATTCGGCTAAGGAGTGGACGTAGATCATTTGATAGAACCACTATAAACCTTGTGTTCTCTTGTTGATTACTGTTGTATTACTTTTGAGCTACGACAATTTAACCTAGCTACAGAGTTGCTAGAGTATAACTGCACGAAGTAACTTAAGCAAACTTGAACCAATAACCACAAGTCAAGAATAATTCATTTACAAGTAAACCCTAATTTTTATTCCGCTGCACTTCGTGTGTATATCTTATTGTTACCACGACGACTCTTAAAGAAAGGAAGGTTGAAAATACGAGTCAAGTGAGGATGGAAGTTGTGATGTTTGGATAGTCTCGAACGGAGGCATTTATAGAGGATTTGCCAATTATGACGCGAGGAAAGAGAAAAATCTATCTGAAGATCACAATGATTTGTCTCTTGGAATACAAACGTCGCCAGTAAAGCAATTGACGTGTATGCATGGAGAGTCAAATCATTTCAGCAATATTAAGTGGGAAGCATTGAAAGGTTCGAGGATCTCATCATCATTACGATTTTCGAACAAAGTCTTCAGAGACTCAGCAGAACTTCGAAAGATGCTGACGAATCTCGTGCAAGGTTAGCAGATCATCTTGTGCATTTGGGTGCTGAGACTTACTACTATCCACCAGCATCCTTGGACGACTGCTAGATCAAAAGCAACCACATCCGAAATTTAGGCGGGATGACTCAAAATTCAAACTTGATGGGACCCGATAAGGCGTATTTAATGAACGCAAATGGCGGCATCAACTGAGGAGACGCCACGTCAGATACACCTGAGTGTTTCTAGAAGCATGGGAAGCCATATGGAAAGACACGTTCTTTATGGACCGTTGATCTAACCCCTTTCAGAATTTATCTCAGCTGTTAGATTTCACAATCAAAAGTTTAACCCTATTGCGCTCTGATTACTGTTCATTCTATTTCCTTCGAAATTCAGAGCAAAATTCCCAAAATCAAAATCTTTGAATTCTTCAAGATTACTCCAAATTCTTTCTCAAAGACATGGCCTCCAATCCCAAAGTGATACGTGCGTAAAATGACCCATATTTCGATGGGTGCGCATGCTTGTTTGTGGCTATTTTACTCCCGTATCATATGTTTTTGTCGTATTTTGGTTGTGTTTTCGTGTTTTGTGTGTTTGATTTGTGTAGGATAGGTTTTGGGCATAAACGAGCATTTTTGGTGGAGTTTTGGAGGAAAATCGCACGTGTTTGGAGTTTGGAGACGTCAACCGGCCGAGCGAAGCAGGACCGGCCGAGCAAGGCAAACAGAGGGCTCGACCGACCGAGCCAGGTTGGACCGGCCGAGCCAGGCCACAGTCAGAGGGCTCGACCGGCCTAGCCATGTCAGATCGACCGAGCTTGGCTACAGGAAGATGGCTCGGGCGAGCCTGGCCAGTTTTCACCAGATTTTTGGCGGTTTCCAGCTTCGACTGGGCGATCCGAGGCCCTGTTTGCTTGCCTATAAAAGGGGGAAAGTCAGTTATTTGAAGGGCTTTTTGTCATTTTTCATTAGATCTAGTTAGGAATTCCCCTAAATTCCAATTTCCATCACGATTACATCTAAATCCTAGAGTATCTTAGTGCTCAATTCATCAATACATGGAGGAGGATTGAAGGTCCAAGGTGGTAGATCAAGGCATACAAATCCAATTGGGGAAGATTCCAATCTCTACTTTTCAAATTGTAATGGATGTATTTGAATTCAACTTTGTATTGTTACAATTGAGAGGTATGATGTTCTAATTCCATTTGGATGTTGATTTGAGTAAGGATGCATGAAGATTAGGTTTGATAATTGTTTGTTTACTTTCCTTTGAGAGTTTGAATTGCACTAGAACTTGTTCCTTACCTCTTAGGTGTAGGTAATAACCAACTTAGGAGGTAGTTGATGTGAACGCTGCAGCCAACACGCGGGCGGAATCGTCGTGAATAGTGTAGATTCATACGATTTTAGTTCCAATCCATGTGCGGTGCTAGGTCGTAGGGCAATAATTGACGATCTATTTGGAGTGGTCTAGGGCTTAATAACATGACTGTTTGCAAGTTTTAGATCATCAACCGTTAGCTCGCCGTGACAAGGGGTTAACGAGTGTAGGGTCGATTGCTCAATCTCCTAGGGATTAAAATGTGTTTACATCAATGATTAACCTAATTGGATTGCATCTACATTCATTTCAACATCCTATCTTCCTAATTTGAGTATTTGATTGTCTTGGTTTACCGATTTGTGGAAAGAATTGATCGAATGATGATTGTTGGTTTAATTCAATGTTTGTCATATGTTGTTAGCATAGATTTAAATTGAATGCTTAGATTGATAGAAACTACTCAACGATTTTATCATGCCTAGCTATAATACTTTTCCATAGTATCTCGGTATTCTAGCGGGCGAAGCGGAGAAGGACCTGGATTTGACAAATTTTATTCTTGTGTAGTTAGAGGTTTTATTTGATTGAACTTTTAGCCGCATCAAGTTTTGGCGCCGTTGCCGGGGACTTCATTTAGTAGGTTGCTAGATATTGGGGGAAAAGTGAAGCTTGTAGGCTAGGTGTTTGTGTTTTAGTTTGTGTGAATAAATTTGTTGTTTGTTTTGTATTTGTTGGCACTTTGTGTTTGTTGGATTGTTGTAGGTGTCAAATGGAGAGTCATCGAGGCACTCAATCGGAGAGGCTTAACAATCTCCAAATGGAATTGGATGAGATGAGAGCAAAGATGTTGGGGAGACAACGACCTAGGAAGCCAATCCGGTTGGTATTTGAAGAGAGCTACCCATGGATGGAAGAGAGGAGACATGATTGGATGGGGAAGCCAAATTGGGGATATGAAGAAGAGGAGTGTAGTACTGAAAGATATGAAGACAAGTGGGGGAATTGTGACCTCTGGAACAACATAAATTATCCCCCATCTAATGGCTACTCTCCATGTAGACTTGATGAGAACCAAACTTGGAATCCATCCATGACAAGAGTTCATTGTGATGAATGGGTTAGCCGTGATCATGAAAGAGTTAGTGAAGTAAGATTGCCTCGGGAAGCTTTGAAGAGGAGACAGGATAAGCTCACGGGAAACCTTTTGGAATTAAAAATGCAATTATCCGAAATCTTGAAGAAGGTGAGTGAGAAGCCTCATGTGGAAGAGCATCCAATTGACAAGGAAATAGGTCTCGAAGGAAGTTGTGAGGAGATTGATGAAATTTTGGAAGATGAATGTGAGGATTAGGTAATGGTACTTAAGGAAGTAAGATTTCAAGATACGGAAATAGTGGAGGTTCAAGAAAAGGAACCAACTAAGGAAAGAGAAGCCTTACTCAACAAAGATGAAGAGGATGAAGGCACCAAGGAGGAATTGCAAGTCGTTGAAGACGAGAAGAATGGTGAGATTAAGAAACCTTCAATTGAGGAGATGCAAGACGTTCCGACCTTGGTACAACTTTATGAAGAGAAAAATGAGGTGGAAATTTTAGCGGAAAGTCCATGTGGTGATGTGGCACCTACATTTCCTTCAAGATTGATAGACAAGGTGGAAAAGGAGGTGATCCTTGGAGACAAAGTGTATGAATTGGATGATTTGATCGGGAAATGAGGTGATGAGAAGTTGAAGATTGGTCCAAATGGGGGACAAGTTGAGACTTATATACTTTGGATTCAATTGGATGATGCCTTATAGATCAAATCAAAGAAGGAATCACCACCTTTCATAGTCGAGTTTGTCAAGACATGCAACCCTCCTTGGAGAGATCAAAGGGGTGAAAGAAAAATTGCCTTGGACAAATTGCTCCCAAGTATATGCAGATTAAGGGAGAAAGGTGTATTAAAAACCCACAAGATTTTTGACAATGGGTGATGTGGTAAGGTCGTCTAGCTACCGACGTTAAGGAAGCGCTTGTTGGGAGGCAACCCAACCAATTTTCTTTCTTTTGTTTAATTTCTTTTAGTTGCTTTGATTTTGAATAAATGTCTAGTTTGTTTGTTTTTGTGTTTGTAGGAGGAGCAACAAGATCGAGAGGAGTGACGATGCACCGTCCACCATTTTTGCAAACTTAGTCGCACTTGACTAAGTTTGGGGGGATGTGCCGGTAGCCGGTGCCTCGGTTTATTCTTCTCCATCTCCTATCCTTTATCTTGCATTCAGTTTAGTTGTTGGATATTGTCCCTTTATTGGACATGATTCGATTTGGTTGTACCTATATTGATATTCTACCTTGGATGAATGTTTTGGATTATGCTCATCTTGATTTGTATGGATATTTTCATGGGTTTGAGTTTGTTGAATAGATTTGTTTGTTGAACATTTCTTTTGATGGTATGTTTGGTGGAGCTTGTGGAAAAATGAATTATTTGTATAGATTTTGGATAGTGGAATGATGGTGGAAAGAGGTTTTGGAAGTGAATATGGTTGCAGATTGTTTGATGGATTGTTTGATTGTGATTGTGGAGAGAATCATTAATGAGTTAGCATGATTGAATAATTCCTATTATGCATGGTTTGTGGTTTGGATTAATGGTTTGGAATGAATGGTGGAGCTAGTGGATATAGCCTTATTTTTGTTGATGTTTGGTTTGTGGAAGATGGTGGAAATGAGAACTTAATCGGTTTGTTTATGCTCAATTGTTTGGTGGTGTGCGTGTTGCTTTGTAGTAGGTGCAAATAAGGAATGGAGAGCGGTGATCGTGCCTACTGATGGGTATCATTTTCTATCGTTCTTCCTACCAGTTAGTTTTCATTACATTGTGTTATGGCATGTAGATTGTGTTTAGGACGTTGTGTGCTTGTGTGTGTGTGATGAACCCGAACTAGACTTGAGATTTAATCATGATTTACTTAGTAGAGTTTGATGTCTACCTCAACTTATGATAGGGCGGATTCTAGTTTTCGAAGCATGAGTTTAGTTTAACTTTTGAATTGCCGAGTTTTGTATGTGGTTAATGCATAGGACTTGACAAAAAGCTGTGAGGTTTGAGCCATGATACTGTCATATCTATATTGTTTGTGAGTGGCAAGATTGAGAGTACGAGATCTAGAACTTGCATTCGTTCTCTATCTATTTGCATGAGGGTGTAACTAGAAAATGATCTTAGGCCATCGATTCTTAGTCTTACCTTTCACACCGGGAGTGTAAGGTGGTTATTATCATAATTTTGCCTTTCATATCTTTGACCCCCGTGATTGAGCTTTATTGGTGAATTTTTCTTGATATTAATAGGACCATATTGGGGGGAAAGAGTGTATGAGGGTGAATACGGTGATGAGAGTTGGGTTGGGAATTGATTGAATGTGTAATAATGAGAAATGTTGAGGCATGAAAGATATGAAATAAGGGATTGTTGTTGATCCTAGAAAAATGAGCACCTACAAAAATTTGGTGCAAGTGGTTGGAAAGAGAGGCACCGACAAAATGAAAGAATGATGGTGCATTTGAAAAAAATGATGAAAAAGAAAAGAAAAGAAAAAAGAGAAAAACTAAGAAGAAAAGGAGAAAGAAAAGAAAAGGAAAAAAAAATGTGTTGTGAAATGAAAAGCTTCGGGGGGTTTGTAGTGGTTCGAAATGAACAAGTTTGGGGGTTTTGGGAAATTTAGAAGTTTAGTCACTTTGGCCCAAAACCACCCACCTTCTAGTTAGCCACGTTACAACCCATGAAAAGACCTTTTTGATTCTAGAAACTAACTCGTTGTAGTATAGTGGTGAGAATGGATGCAAGCCTATGGAAATCAAGCTCGATATCTTGTGATTGTGCGAAATCTCATCATCCCTAAACACGTAAGGGAGTGCTTTCGTTTCTTTTGTCCAATCTTGATGAGTGGTTCATGTCCTTAGCATTAACCTCGTTACAAAGTTAGGTGATAATCTCGTTTTACTTGAACATGCTAAGATAACTTTGATGAGTTATGAGGTATTGCATGAGGTAGATTAATAACTTTACTTGTTTTGATTGAGGACAATCAAAGGTTTAAGTTTGGGGGATTATGATACGTGCGTAAAATGACCCATATTTCGAGGGGTACGTATGCTTGTTTGTGGCTATTTTACTCCTGTATCATATGTTTTTGTCGTATTTTGGTTGTGTTTTCGTGTTTTGTGTGTTTGATTTGTGTAGGATAGGTTTTGGGCATAAACGAGCATTTTTGGTGGAGTTTTGGAGGAAAATCGCACGTGTTCGGAGTTTGGAGGCGTCGACCGGCCGAGCGAAGTAGGACCGGCCGAGCAAGGCAGACAAAGGGCTCGACCGGCCGAGCCAAGCCACAGTCAGAGGGCTCGACCGGCCGAGCCATGTCAGATCGACCGAGCTTGGCTACAAGAAGATGGCTCGGGCGAGCCATTTTGACCGGGCGAGCCTGGCCGGTTTTCTCCAGATTTTTGGCGGTTTCTAGCTTCGACAGGGTGAGCCGTACTTCGACCGGGCGATTCGAGGTCCTGTTTGCTTGCCTATAAAAGGGGGAAAGTCAGTTATTTGAAGGGCTTTTTGTCATTTTTCATTAGATCTAGTTAGGAATTCCCCTAGATTCCAATTTCCATCACGATTACATCTAAATCCTAGAGTATCTTAGTGCTCAATCCATCAATAATTGGAGGAGGATTGAAGGTCCAAGGTGGTAGATCAAGGCATACAAATCCAATTGGGGAAGATTCCAATCTCTACTTTTCAAATTGTAATGGATGTATTTGAATTCAACTTTGTATTGTTACAATTGAGAGGTTTGATGTTCTAATTTCATTTGGATGTTGATTTGAGTAAGGATGCATGAAGATTAGGTTTGATAATTGTTTGTTTACTTTCCTTTGAGAGTTTGAATTGCACTAGAACTTGTTCCTTACCTCTTAGGTGTAGGTAATAGCCAACTTAGGAGGTAGTTGATGTGAACGCTGCAGCCAACACGCGGGCGGAATCATCGTGAATAGTGTAGATTCATAAGATTTTAGTTCCAATCCATGTGCGGTGCTAGGTCATAGGGCAATAATTGACTATCTATTTGGAGTGGTCAAGGGCTTAATAACGTGACTGTTTGCAAGTTTTAGATCATCAACCGTTAGCTCGCCGTGACAAGGGGTTAACAAGTGTAGGGTCGATTGCTCAATCTCCTAGGAATTAAAATGTGTTTACATCAATTTTTAACCTAATTGGATTGCATCTACATTCATTTCAACATCCTATCTTCCTAATTTGAGTATTTGATTGTCTGGGTTTAACGATTTGTAGAAAGAATTGATCGAATGATGATTGTTGGTTTAATTCAATGTTTGTCATATGTTGTTAGCATAGGTTTAAATGGAATGCTTAGATTGATAGAAACTACTCAACGATTGTTTCATGCCTAGCTATAAGACTTTGCCATAGTATTTCGATATTCTAGCGGGCGAAGCGGAGAAGGACCTGGATTTGACAAATTTTATTGTTGTGTAGTTAGAGGTTTAATTTGATTGAACTTTTAGCCGCATCACAAAGCCTCATCATCCCAGAAACCCACTTCCCATAAACATCAATCTGGGTCCAGTGAACCCCGTATCTTCTATTTTCCACCAAATTCTGAGGAACCCCTGCAGGCGCGACATGCACCAGGTTTTACAGGCATTCTAAAGAAGGAAGATGTTGACGATTCAATATCATATGGTCAACTAGTTATGATGGCTAGGAAGAAAACACAGAGCAGCCACACAAAAGAGCAAAGGCGATTAACTCAAATCTTCAAAGATCGCATACTGTACATGCGTCTTGCTGCAGAACATATCCCGGATTGGATAATGGATATCCTTGATAGCGAACAGGTAATTCGATACTTATCCGCTAAACCTGTACATTTTCATCTGCATATGGAATCTGAATTCTATGCCAGAGCAGTATTGATTAAGGATGGAAAATCATTCAAAACCTGTGTTTATGGAACCATAATCGAAGTAAATGTCAATGTACTTGCTAAGACTTTTGGACTTAGAAATGAGGGGGAACATATATCTCAATACAAAGTAGCAGATTGTGATGAGATGGAACGACGTTGGAATCTGTGGAAGAAGCCTGACCAATTGAAGGATAGGAAAGGACAGCCAATCACCTTCAAGGCCGCCACCCCCATTAACGCCCTAAAAGATGAGTTTAAAACTCTTGCTGAATTGGTCATCAAGATGTTTCAATGTGATGCTGGATCATACTCTGAGTTATCTGCCAAAAAGTACGCTGTCATGATGGCTCTCACAGACAGAGTGAAGGCAATTGGGCAGAATTTTTCTTCGAACGATGGGCAGAACATGCCAAGAAGAATGATCACATGTCCGTTGATGGAACATTCTCATCGAATGTTAACTTTGGGTTGAAAATAAGCAAGTTTCTGGAGTTAGTCATGCACCCCACGAAGATTGATCAAGGTGTGAAGCTCCTTCCCACTGACTTCATTCCAGCAACAAGGAAGGAAGCCAACCCTCTTGACTTCAAGAAACCAAAGAAATTGACTGGCAAGTCTAATGTCGATAAGGATAAACCCACCTCAGACGAGGAAGTCGACGAAAGCTCACTAGGACATCAGGTGCTGCAGGCAGCATCACCCTTCACTGCTGACGAAATAGCGGTATTGACTAAGAATGCTGAAACAGAACAATGCTTTCAGCAACTCAATGATATTGTAAGCCTCGGTGATATACCTACCGAAAGGATAGAAGAGATTATGGTGAAGAAAGCAGCGGAACAACCACCGCTTGTAATTGGTCAACTTGCCCTTCCAATTTCATCTGAACAACAAAAAAAAGTTGTGCCAACAGAAAAGAGGAGATCTACTCATCAACGGCTGTTTAAAACCGCTGAACTTCAGGAACTCGATGATGCCAAAAAGAAAGCAACTGCTGATCAAGCCGCTGCTACCGAAAAGAAGATTGACTCACCCTTGTCCTCTAAAAGCTTTGAGGACCGTGTCAAAGTCATTCGTGAGACTAAAAGGAAACGAAACGATGAAAAGAAGGCACAAGAAATAAAAGCACATAGAAAGGGGATTGAATGAATTACGTTTGAAGGTAGGGATTTGAACTTCGAACAAATCAAGCAATCTCACAATGAGTGGGAGGCTCAAAAGAAGATGGTTAGTTCAACATCAAACGAGGAAGCTGCTGATGAATTGAGCAGAACAGCAAAGAAAGAAAAAACAACAGCAGAGCCTACTCAAAAGGGAAAAGAAGTGGAAATCCTTGTGGAAGTCACCCAACCTGCCAAAATATCAGAAGAAGAAGACAGCATGACTGACGCAGAGCTAGTCACAATGATCGACTCTGGAGCCTTCAATACCAAGGAACACTCCAAGGGCAAACAAGTACAGATTTGTGAAGCAACCGACGAACCTCACAAAGCAGCAGATGTTATATCTTCCAAGGATAAGGATATAGGGTCATCCGGCACCATAAAAGAACCTGTAGACATCAACATGTCTGCTAAGGAATCAACTACTGAGGAGAAGATTGCTGACTTTGAAAGAGAATCAGCTACTGCGGAGAAGATTGTTGAATCTGAAAGAGAATCAGCTACTGAGGAGAAGATTGCTGAATCCGGAAAAGAACCGCCAGCTGAAGACATGACTCATACAGTTGTTGAAGAGTCTACTGTAGCTGAAGTAACTATGTTGGACATTGCTGAAGAAGTCCATGTTGCTGAGGAAACAACATCCGCTGCATTTGTTGAGGATCATGCAGATGATACGATAGAGCAAGAAGTCTCCTCTGCTTGATTTCTGGATGAATCCACCTGCTCATCAGAATCTGATTCTGAGGGGGAATCTAATGAGGTATTTGATGCCAAGACTCTAAGACAATTCCCCACCTTGAAGAACGAACAACTTAGGATCCCATTTCATGGTTTACCTGGAAATTCTTCCACTCTAGAAGGGTAGCTCAGTGGTGCGCATCTGTCTCACTTGATGATGATTCGAATGCCGATCTCCGAGATTGGAGTGATGAAATCTTAGCATTTGTAGATCAAGAAGTCAGTAGGGACATTGTCGGGGTCTTCTATGTTGAAATTGATGAAGGAACAGAAGAAGGCAAGGTGTTTGGTAAACAAATCTGACGATGGAAAAAATATGATTACATTATGCATGAACTCTGTCTTGAAGAACAGATGATTACTATTGCAAGGCAAGGTCTAAATTTCTGGCGTTCTGAAGAATTATGGGCCAAACGAATGGATGGATCAGCCCTCTTGCACGAAACAGTTTACCGATCAACAAGTGATTGCAAGACTACAAGCCATCAGTTTGCACCAGATCAGAAGTCTCTAGCACATATACAACTAACCAAACGACAAAAGGCTGCAATGGAAGCTTATCTAGAAAAAGAAAGGCTGCTTATGAGGAGAAATTGCGAATTAGGAGCCTAGAACTAGCCACTCTGGAACAAGCAAAGGAAGAAGAGGCTAAGCGACAGGACCATCTCAAAATGATCAATATTCAGAAAGACTATACTCGAGTTGCTGCATTACTTCAAGCTTTCGAGGCTCAAGTTTCTGCCTCAAATCACGATCAAAATGCAGTGAATGACTCAATGGAAGTAGATACCCATGTGGTTGCTGAAGCTACCACCCAATCGATTGAAGTCATTGTCCCAGAATCTGCAATCATAACAGTGGGAGGACAAGTCGGTGAACTTACCACCAGAGCAACCAGTAATGAAATGGTCGTTTCCGACGCTCTTATTGCTTCTGAACCAGTGCAAGTAAGTTTTCAATCTCTTGTCAACATACTCCACAACGCACTACATCAACGCGACATCCAGCAAGCCAGATTCAATGAAGAAATCCTAAGAGAGGTTGCGGATGTACGAGGAGCAATCTCTGAAGTTAAAACCTCTGTCTCTGAGGTTCAGCAAATGGTTGGTAGAGTTACTGACAAGATCACACATGTAGAAGAAACCATTTCTACGGTACAAACAAATGTGGTCACTCTCAGCTTTGATCTTACTGCCCACAAGTCTTTCACCACCTCTGTTTTGGATGCGCTCAAAGTGGGGGAAGAAAGAAGGATTGCTGAACAAGCAAGGGTAAAAGCAGAAGAAGCTGAGTTGCTGAGGAAAGAAAAAGAGTTTGAACGAGCAATGATGAAACGAAGAATGAAGTTAGAAGAACAACAAAATGCAGAACAACGAGCTCGCATCGAGCAAATGGAGAAACTCTTAGCCATGACAACGAGGAAGGTGGAATCCCTTGAGAAGCCAAAAACCTCCACCAGACGCCCAGAACTAAGGTCACTCCAATCTGTCATGTTCTTATTTTTTTGCATGATTCTGAACTGATTTCACTAAACTTGTAATTGCAAAATCATATATGAAATCATCGAAATCGTGACAAAATCTTATTGTCTAAATTCTGATTTTCTGAGTGCGTACAATAGTTGAAATACACTCTCTGTGTATTCAACGAATCAGAATCTGGAAGATAAGCCAAGAATGTTTGAAAGTTTGCTGAATGATTTAATTATAATTTTTTCGCTAAGGACTTAAAGCGAGTAAGATTCTAAGATAGTTTGTCTAGAAATTTCCTTGTAACTCAGAATTTTTCGATGCTAAGTCTCAGCAATCCTTAGTAAGCTTTGATCGCACCAAAAAGGGGGAAATTGTTGGGAAAATATTCCTGAATTACCCTTAGGAGCACAATGTAAAAGGTTTTGTTGGATCAAACCTTAGTAGATGGTCGATCATTGTTGAACCTTAGCATAGCTTAGCAACTTGTGTAATGTCCTGTATAGGGTAAACATCGAGTTGTAATAGAATAGGATGCTTGGAAGTATCTCAGCAGACATCAGAAGAGCAAGAAAGAAGAACAAAACTAGTGATAGCAGAATGCTGAGGAGTCAGCATCTGATAACACGTCACCAACTGCTAAAGGTGTTAGCTATCCGAAGCCAGAGAAGCAGAAGAACATTTGATGTGCATCAAGTCCAGGAGTATGCTGAAAGATATCCAGCATCCCGTTCCAGTAAGGGTACAGCAAAGCAAAACTCAACAACTGCTACACCGCTATTCTGACCAACACGCGAGGATTAGACCTGTCAGAAGTAAGACGTAAAAGCCTGTACGGAGACAGAAAAGTTAGTAAAAAGCTACTTGCATTTAAGTGGAAAGATCCGTTGTGTCTAAACAGATCTGACGACTCAACTTCGAGAAAAGAACTATAAAAGGGAAGTTAAAGGAAGATGCAGGAGCTGCTCACTCTCTAACGCAAACACACGTACACAAGTTTCCAAAAAGAGACAAAAGCCCTGAGAGCAGTTCAGTTGAAAGGCATAATACCGAGATATCGAAAAGCCTTCAACGTTTTGAGTGTCCCACCACACATCTGACACTCATCTGAGAGATTCTTGATGGGATTCAAGAATCTTCAATCATTGGGATCATTTTCGTTATAGAAAGTATCCAGCAGTCATTTTCTCGAAATGAAATTGATTAGAACGGGCACTAAAGCCGAGAACGAAGGATAGTTCGGAAGGAACTTTAAAATCTTCCGCAGGTGCTAAAAGCGTGTTTTACAAAGGTGCGCCCTTGACTCAGCCGGAGCCACACCTGAAAGGTTCGGAGCATCGAAAGATAGCCGTGGAGCAGACAGACCAAATGTCGGTTGCTTGCTTTAGAGGAAAGGCAACTCTTTGTACACCGTATACTTTTTTAGTGAAACTCTTAGCGATTCGACAAGGATTGGACGTTGATCATTTGATCAAACCACTATAAACCCTGTGTTCTCTTGTTGATTAATGTTCTATTACTTTTGAGCTACGACAATTTAACCTAGCTACGGAGTTGCTAGAGTATAACTGCAAGAAGTAACTTAAGCAAACTTGAAGCAATAACCACAAGTCAAGAATAATTCATTTACAAGTAAACGCTAATTTTTTATTCCGCTGCACTTCGTGTGTATATCTTATTGTTACCACGACGACTCTGATCTCAGGGACCAACAAGGAAGTGGTTGTATGGACTTAAACAAGCTTCACGGTCATGGAATCTACGTTTTGATGAAGTGATTAAATCCTATGGATTTTCACAAAGTTCAAACGAGAGTTGCGTGTATCGTCTATGTGTCGGCGGAAGCGTGGTGTTCCTTGCTCTTTATGTAGATGATATTCTCCTATTTGGCGACAATTTGGAAGTATTGTTGGGCATTGTTGGGCATAAAGGGGTGGTTATCCGAACAATTTCATATGAAGGGCCTTGGTGAGGCAGGATACAACCTAGGGGTAAAAGTATTTCGGGAGCGCAATAAGAGGATGCTGACATTGTCTCAAGGATCATACGTGGATACTTTGATTGCCCGTTTCAGCATGCAAACTGCCAAGAAAGGTCTGTTACCCTTCAGATATGGCATATATCTTTCCAAGGATCAGTGTCCGGTGACACAAAAGGAGAAAGATGAGATGAGGAATGTGTCGTAAGCATCGGCCGTGGGAAGCCTAATGTATGCAATGCTATGTACGAGGCCAGATATCTGCTTTGCTGTAAGCATGGTAGCGAGATACCAGTCTAACCCTGGAGAGGCGCATTGGACCGCGGTAAAGCACATACTTAAATACTTGAAAAGGACTAGAGACTATTGTCTCATCTATTAGTGTGAGGATTTGTGCCCTGAGGGTTACACTGATTCGGATTTCATGGCAGACCGAGATGAAAAGAAGTCCACCTCTGGCTATGTGGTTACATTTGGAGGTGGGGCCATATCATGGAGGAGTGCAAAACAGAGGTGCATTGCCGACTCCACCATGGAAGCAAAATATGTGGCAGCTTCTGAAGCTTTGAAAGAAGCAGTATGGTTTCGAAACTTTCTTCTGGAGTTGGACGTGATTCCTAAGCTGCCCAAGACCATCACGGTATATTGTGATAATTTGGGAGCTGTGGCTAATTAAAAGGAACCACGAACTCACAGATCAACAAAACACATTGAAAGGAAGTACCATATTATACGAGAAATCGTAGCAAGGGGTGATGTGCTAGTAGAGAAGATTGATACAAAAGATAATCTAGCGGATCCATTCACAAAAGCTCTTCCTCAGAAGGTCTACGAGATGCATATACGTAACCTTGGGCTGAGGGCAAAGCCAGCCACGTAGAATGATTAATGTAATAGCTAGATTAGCTTAGACGCGTTATACTCTGGAAAGCACCTGTATAATGCTTTGAGTATAAGTGGGAGATTGATGGATTTATATACTGAAAGCATTATGATTGGTATATTATGTACAAGGTTGATTGGTTAATATACTAGGAATCATAAATGTTGTATGTTCATCTCCTGTCTGAATTAACAAACATGTGTCGCAAACACAATTATCCTCTTATCTCGTCGATAGGGAGATCATACGGTGTGTAGTAGATCACGGAAGATCGTATGGATCGTTTGACCTAGCGAGATATAAATGATTCACAGCTGAGAAAGTTCCAGGAGCATACGCGGTAATAAGCATCTTATCTTGGATGGCTTGGTATGCTGGTGTGGTCACACATTGATAAGGACATAAGTCGAGATCGATTCTTTTATCTGACATTAAAAGAATCTTGATCTCTATGGCTTGATGAGATCCTAAGCCTAAATGAAGGTACAAAAGTATATGCAGATTGTGTATTACTTTGAGTTGCAGTGAAAGGCTCTGGTTGAGCCTGTATATCTGTATCTTGGGTAATAGCAGTTTGTGTATGACTGTCTGCTACTGGAACTAGGTGGTGACATTCCTTGAGCAGCTCAAAAGGTTCGTTATGCTAAAGTCATGCAGGCCAATTAAGTTCAAGCATAAGTGAAAAGGTTTGAGTGGATTGACTCAGGAATATAAGATGTTAATTAATTAAATAGCTTGTCAGAGCTTAAATTAATTAATGAATGTATGTAACCATAAATGTGGGGATAAACCGAGCTCATGCAACCCGTACCTCAAAACGTGGTAGCAAATAAGTAGGACAATATTGATTCTCTGGTGGAATGAATCAATATTAATTAATAAATTATATTCTGGGTTGAATATGGGAATTATATAATTGATAGGCCTTATTTTCTATTTGCATTCTGCTCCCTGGTTTGGCCCATGAAACTCAGGCCCAATAGAAGTCCAGTATTTTCCTATAAATAGGCCTTAGTTCCTCAGATCTCAACAAACCACAAGATCATAAGTTGCACACAGCAAACCAGAATTTGGGAGCTGTGGTGATCGACTAGATCTGAGAAACGATGAGGAAATTCTGCTTCTCAACCGGGCAAGGAATCTTAAGGGAATCTTCACCAGATATTCAGATTGAGTTGGGATATAGATCAGAAGATTAGATCAGGAGGATTATCTTATTTCTTCTCTCTCCTTCTTGTTTTCGAAAATAATAAATTAATTTTCATAGATTTATTTCCTCAATCTATTAGGAATTAAATATTTGTGCGTCGGAAAAGATCAAGAGGAATCTTCGCGCACTCGTTTTTCAGGGTTTTGCAAGCCAGGTATTCCGCATAAACCTTCTCTATGAATAATCAATAGGAGCATGCTAGGAATAATCATAGTCATAGCAATTTATTTTTGATATTCCAATTAACGATCCGGGCAAACGGACTTCGTGATTCAGTTCACGAATCCCTTCACCTGAACCATCTGAATGAGATCGATTTTCAGTTCAAAGTTATTGGCATTGATACCAATAAGAAATCCCTCATTAACGGGTTGTGGTCTGAACCTCCTTTCCATGTCATTGGGATCCTCATACTCGGAGTCCTCCATGAGCCTTCTGACTCTTTCTTGCTCTATTTGTCTCCTTGCAGCCTCTGCTCTTTCAGCCTCTCTTTCCATCATCAACTGTTTGACCAACTCCCGCATCTGATTCATCTCTTGGACCAGCAGTAGAGCACTCCTTGTTGTGATTTGAGTGTTCGGGTCCTCCAGCGGTGGCATCTCATGATCATCTTCCTCACTCCGGTCGTGCGGTGGATCCATCTCACTGATTATGCTTTGTTTTCCCTTGTTTTTCCTTCTTCGGGTTGTGGCCTCAAATTCTGGATCAAAGACTTCAGGTGGTTTCCTTTGGGCCCTCGTGTTCATGCAAGACCTGAGAAAACAGACAAAAATAGAAAAATCAGATATGCGTTGACTGACACGAGACGTGTGTCAACCGACGCAGAAAAAATTTCTATGTCAACCGATGCAGCACGCGCGTCGGTGACAGAATACAAAATAACTCATCCAACACACGCAAACGTACATAATTTAAATAAAATAAAAAACTAAATCCAATTAATCATTAAACAAATTAGTAACAACATAAAATCTACTAATTCCCCAGCAACGGCGCCAATTCGATCACTACGAAATTCGCAAATTAATTGCAAATACAGTGGAAAATAAATTTATAAAAGTACCCAAAGGTAGTCAAACCCAATGAAATTTTGCAACAAAAATATCCCATATACTAACTATAGTTTTAAGACTTATTGTTTGAGTAGACAAAAATTTGGTTTTGGTTTTGAAATTTAAAGATAACAATGCACGAATTTAAAGGGTTTTGAAAACAAATATAAAGAGACACAGATTATAGGGCAAATAATCAATCAGAATACATGCAAGATAATCAACTATACAATGGAGGGGAAATAAAATAAAATATTAAATTCCTTGGTTGATCAATTTTAACCTAGGTTACTATCATGTGACTGTATTTGCTTGGTTGGCCTCAAGAACACAATAATAATTAAGCATAATAAAAATATCAGATTCAATCCCTACAACTGATTATTCTTCCATTTAAGGCGGAAAACCAATAATATTCAATTCATCTTCCTATTATTTATCTTCTCCTCTCGGTCTTTCGATTAACAATTTGTTGGGTTACATACTTTGACGTTTCTGGCTTCCTCTCAATAGACACATATTTTAGTCTCAGTTGAGCAGTCAGCAAGGGATTGTTAGTTTGCCAATATTTCTGCTGAGTAATTGTTGCTTATTTAGCATTGTCCCTTTTATCTTTCCTAGAAGGTTGTTGATCATTTCCAATTTCCGGGACAAAGATAATTTTTTTTTATTTACTAGATTCAGCATTGCTGGATTCTCCTTTTTCAAAACCTAATCCAGCATGATTATTCGAACTCCTTTGAGCACTTAGGATTTCATCTAAATCACTCGTGCTCTAAGAAAATCTGCATTCACAAGTATTTTGAACGAAGTTTTTTTTTTTCAAAACCTCATACTCTTGTTTTAAACAATCAAAACTCTTACTTAGAGAAGAGAATTCAGTTTTTAGTTTTGAGAGTTCCTCGTCTGCTGACCTAGATTTTTGAATCTCACTGGTCAGGATAGAAAGCTGAGATTTCATCGAGGAATTTTCTTTTATCAAAACATCTTTTAATGCATGAAACTTTGAAAATTATTTTAAAAGAAACTCTACAGTTATATCATCTGATTCTTAGTAACATGAATCAGCTGTATCATGCAAGTTTTCTAAATTAGAAGCAACATACAGAACTGAATTTGTTACCTGATTTCTCATGACAACTAGGGCTAAATCTTCTTTCTACTATCAATTTCCATCAGCATCGTCATTCATGTTGGCCATGAATACCATGAGGACATCCTCTTCATCTTCTGATGAATAGCCTTCGTCGTCGTGATTTGGAATGTGTAGAATATCTGTCATGGTCAACATACCTTTGGCGACGGCCTTTGATGCGTGCTTCTCAAAGAGCTTTCTTAATTGGTCCCTTTCATCTAGATCTACTCGAGGACATTTAAACTTTTGATAATCTGGAGAGTTACACTCGTAGCACGTTCTCGGCTTCTTCTTGGCTATCCGGCTGTCTGCAGGTTGACTTTGCTAAGGTTCTTCCTTCATGCCTTTAGCTTTAAGCAGCAGCTTCTGTAATTTTTTTATTTGCTCCTCCATCTCGTTCACTGAGTATTCTGTTTCTTTAGCTTGAGATCCACTGGTTGATGCAATCTCCTTCGTTGGACTGGATTAAGCTGGACGGTCTTAGTGGAACGACCTCTTGGTTTTCCACTTATGTGCGTCTCTCTTCAAGAAGGATGTTGCATACTCGTTAGGATCTTCAATAGATACTACAGCTCGTACGGCTTTTCTTTTGTTGATTTGCCTGAAGTTTGGTGAACACTTCTTTTGTGCTCATTATTGATAGATCTTTCTCCTTCAGGTTTGTCACTTTGACAAACCAGTGCATTTTTGAGAGGATCTTTGAGTTCATGTCAACAAGTTCGTATGTCCTTCCCAACTTTTTTAATTTTGCAACGATGGAGTTGAATCTGGCTTCCATGTCTTTGATGGTTCCTCAAGGAATCATCTGGAAGGACTCGTATCTGTCCACGCACTGTTGTAGCTTGTTTCTCTTCATTTGATTTATCTCTTTGCTCAAGGTGCCAAGAAAATCAAACATTTCTTTGGCATTCTTGTACTCTAAGACTTCAGCCATTAGAGCTGCTGAAAGAGAATTTAAGATTAAATCCATAGCTACGTAGTCTAGTTGACCACGAACTCGATCTTCCTGGGTCCACTCTGCGTGCCACTTGTCCACCATTTCTTCTAGTCCCTGAACATCTTCGCCGATTTTAGTCTTCACCTTTAAGATTCTGATTGTTCCATTCTCGATCACTTGCTTCATCTCATGATGGACATTCATCAACATTATAAGCCACCTCTTCTTCCAGGTGGAGTAGATTTTTGTAGTGAACTTTCTGTAGGTCCCTGAGATTAGAGTCGTCGTGCTGATAACTAACCACATACAAGAAATGCAGGGGAAGATATATAAACATTCACTTGCACTTTATATTATTATCTAAGATAGTTTAGCTCAACTTGACTTAAGATTTTCTTGCAGATATACACTAGCAACTTGGTTTCTAGGTTTCAAAGCAAACTCAAACAGCAAGCAATAAAACACAGTAAAAACACAATATTTATAGTGGTTCGATCAATAGATCTACGTCCACTCCTTAGCCGGAACGCTAAGAATTCACTAAGAAAGTATACAAAATAGAAGGAATCGCCTTTCAAGTGCAGTAGGCGGTGAACTTTCGAGCCGGCTACTTCAAGACTATCCTCCGTTACTTTGTACTCCTTAGTCAGCTACAACTCCAGCCAAGTAGAGGGCGACACCTTCGTAAAACTTGTCCTTCGCTGATAATGATGGGAGGTTTTAAAGTTCTCTCCTAAACTTATCTGTTTTTGGCATTATGCCCGTCGGAGTCAGTCTCTTTTCAGAGAAATGACTGTTGGATGCTTCCAAGGTCGGAAGGTATCCCAATGATTGAACCTTAAAAGGATTTAATGAACCACTCAATCGCCAGATCTTGAATGTAGGGGACACTTGGTGGTTGAGAGCTTTAAAGATTCTTCTTGTCTCGTAAATGCTCTCGTGACTACTTTCTCACTTTGTTTTTGTCAAAGGAATCTTGAGATTTGCCTTAGCTAATGAGATATGAATGTAGTAAAGGTAGTGAGTGAAGTAGTAGTCCACTCTCTCTTTTGGACTTGTCTTTTATACCTGGAGATTCAAACTTTTGAATCTCCATACCCGTTAGACACAACGATTCCTTCGTCCAAGAGTGGGTAAACTTTTTCCATCCTTTCTGGCTTCGTACAGTACTTTCCGACCTACTTCTAGAAAGTCTTGTCTTTGCGTGTACGTCTATCACAATGGTATTATAGCAGTCGTTTGTTCATTATCTCGCCTTGTTAAGCCTTCTCTGAGAATGCTAGAACGATCTGCTAGCCCTTCTTAGCAATCTGCTAAACTTTGTGTTCGGACTGCTAACTCCTTAGCAGTTGCTCAAGTTTAGCACTCGGTTCCTTTGACTCCGGATTGCTAGCTCCTCTAGTAATCTGCTTTCTTAGTATCCGACTGCTTACTCCATAGCACTCTTCTCCATCTGCTATTATCTCTAGTAGCTGCTATCTGCTAGAAATACTTCTAGCAATCTAATCTATTACAACTCAAGGTTTAACCTATACAGGACATTACAAACAAGTTGCTAGACTATGCTAGTATTCAGCACTTGATCGACCAACTAGTAAGGTTTGATCCAACTAAACCTTTTACTAATGATCCTAAGGCAGGGATTTAGGAATAATTTCCCAACAATTTCCCCATTTTTGTTGCGATCAAAGCTTACTAACACTTGCTAAATCTAAGAGGAAGAATGTCTGAGTTTTCAAAAGATATCCTTCAATACAGAACAATGCAATCCTAGCTATCTAACTCAGAGTTTATCCATCTTAGTTCTAGCATGATTGGTATTTCAAAAATTCCCCCTTAATAAATGTTGGGAATTCTTTCTCGATTAAAAAAAATATAAGTAAAAATGCTCCTTTAGCATTGTGCTAGAATCTAGCACGTAAAATATTAGTAGGCATTTTTTCACTTAACCAATCATTCAAACAGCATGTTGAATACACTCAAGGTGTATCTCAACGTAAACACACGACAAAATATCAGAAATGACAATGAGAGATTGTCCAAATCTGATCTTTTTCATTCATTTTGATGATCGTTACAGTTACAAATGAAAAAGATAGGACCAACAGGAGGAGATAAAGAAACTGAACTCATGAGTCAGAACCGGGCTTCTTGGCCTTGTCATATTCATCGAACTTCCCACTAGCCTACTACACAAACTTCTTTAAGTATTCTTTGCTTACTTCTCTTTCGGCAGCTTCCGTCTCGATTTTCTTCTTCAGATCCTCATTCTCCATTTCAAGCATGTGAATCTTTAATTCCAGCTTCTTTTGTTTCAGCTCTTCAAGCGCTTTCCTCTTCTCTTCTTTAGCAGCTTCTCGAGCATCTTCTTCTTTCTTTCTCTTTTAGCTTCAGCAATACATTTTTCTTCCCCCTCTTTGAGGGCAGCCAAAAAGGTGGAGGAAAAAGTCTGAACCTGTTGCTTCTGCTCTGCAAATTTCTCCGAGAACACTTCAACATTATGTTTCACACAGGAAACATCCATCTTGACCTCAGAAACCTCAGAGCGGATTTCCGTCCTAACTTGAGCGATTTCCTTCTGAGCTTTGTCTTCTCTATCTCAGCACCCTCATTGATGGTAGATATGACATTTCGCACGGCCTTCTGAATGGTTGAGTTCACATAAGTTTGGAAATCACAGGAACTTATCGGTCTAGCTTCAAAAGAAGAGGGTGATGAAGCTAACACCAATTCATGTCCTGCTGTAGTTGGAAACTTGTCCTGGCTCCGCTGAACATAGTAGCGTCTTGCGGCATCTATTAATGGGCGCGCCACTGCTAGAGTTCGCACAATCACAACAGCATGAGCAATCTGAGCTTGAGCATCTGAGTAACGCTCCTCCTCATTCATCATTGTTTAACTTTTGAATTGCCGAGTTTTGTGTGTGGTTAATGCATAGGACTTGACAAAAAGCTGTAAGGGTTGAGCCATGATATTGTCATATCTATATTGTTTGTGAGTGGCAAGATTGAGAGTACAAGATCTAGTACTTGCATTCGTTCTCTATCTATTGGCATGAGTGTGTAACTAGAAAATGATCTTAGGCCATCGATTCTTAGTCCTACCTTTCACACCCGGAGTATAAGGTGGTTGTTATCATTATTTTGCCTTTCGTATCTTTGACCCCCATGATTGAGCTTTATTGGTGAATCTTCTTTGATATAATTAGGATCAAGTTTGAGGGGAAAGAGTGTATGAGGGTGAATAAGGTGATGAGAGTTGGGTTCGGAATCTATTGGAGTTGTATTGATGGGAAATGTTGAGGCATGAAAGATATGAAATAAAGGATTGGTTTGAATCAGAGAAAATGTGGCACCAACGAAATTTTTGGTGTAAGTGTTTCAAAAAGAAAAAAAAAGAGGGGACCGAAAAATGAATGAATGATGGTGCATTTGAAAAATGATGAAAAAGAAAAGAAAAGAGAAAAGGAAAAAAAAGTGTGTTGTGAAATGAATAAGCCTCGGGGTTTGTAGTGGTTCGAAAAGAACAAGTTTGGGGGTTTTGAGAAATTGAGAAGTTTAGTCACTTTGGTCCAAAACAACCCACCTTTTAGTTAGCCACATTACAACCTATGAAAAGACCTTTTTTATTCTAGAAACTAACTTATTGTAGTATAGTGGTGAGAATGGATGCAAGCGTATGAAAATCAAGCTCGATATCTTGTGATTGTGTGAATCTCATCGTCCCTAAACACGTGAGGGAGTGCTTTTGTTTCTTGTATCCATTTATTGATAAGTGGTTCATGTCCTTAGCATTAACCTTGTCACAAAATCAGGTGATAATCTCGTTTTACTTTAACATGCTTAGATAATCTTGATGAGCTATGAGGTATTGGACGAGGTAGATTAATGGTTTTACTTTGTTTTGATTGAGGCCAATCAAAGGTTCAAGTTTGGGGGATTATGATACGTGTGTAAAATGACCTATTTTTCGATGTGTGAACTTGCATGTTTGTGGCCATTTTACCCTCATATCATATGTTTTTGTTGTTCTTTTGTCTTGTTTTCATGTTTGAAATGTTGTAGGATGTGTTTTGAGCATAAAACAACAATTTTGGATGAGTTTTGGATGGAAATCGCCCGAGCTAGGAGTCAAAGGGAAGCAGGATCGACCGAGCGGTGCAGAAAGAGTGCTGGGGCTGTTCAGAGATTTCGCTCGGCCGAGCCAAACTTGGCTCGGCCGAGCCAGAGCGGATTTTTGGAGATTTTCAGCTCTGGAGCGAGCCAACTTTGTCTCGGGCGATCCGAGGCCCTGTTTGCTCATTATAAAATGGGGAAAACGGTTATTTTCATAAGGATTCATACCTTTTCATAACTTTGAATAACCACCTCCTAAATTCTCTCTACGATTCCATTTCCATATCTTCTAAAACTTATCAAGGAGCTAAATCATCAATCCTAGGAGGAGAATTGAAGATCCAAGGGGGTAGATCAAGACCTAGTAAATTCAATTGGGGAAAATTTCATTTTCTACTTATCAATTGTAAAGGATGTATTTGATTTCAACTTTGTATTATTACAATTGAGAGGTATGTTGCTCTAATTCAGTTTGGATGTTGATTTGAACAAGGATGCATGAAGATTAAGTTTGATAATTGTTTGTCTACTTTCCTATGAGGGGTTGATTTGCACTAGAGCTTGTTCATACCTATTAGATGTAGGTAATAGCCAATCTATAGGTAGTTGATGTGAACGTTGTAGCCAATACGCGGACGGAATCGTCGTGAAAAGTGCATAATCATATAGTTTTAGTTCCAATCCATGTGCGGGGCTAGGATTGTAGGGCAATAATCGACGGACGTTTTGGAGTGAGTTAGGGATTGATAACGTAGTTGTTTGAGATTTCTAATTTCATCAACGAACAATTCACCGGTACAAAGGGAATTGACTAGAAAAGAGTCGGTTGCTCAACCTCATAGGAATTAAAACTTGTTTACATCAATGATTAACCTAATTGGATTAAATCTACGTTTATTTCAACATCCTATCTACCTCATTTGAGTATTTGCTTGTCTTGGTTTACCAAGGTGTGGAGAGAATTGTTTGAATGTTGTTTGTTGGTTTAATTCATTGTTTGTTATATGTTGTTAGAATAGGTTTAAATTGATTGCCTAGTTGATAGAAATCACTCAACAATTTTATTGTTACCTAGCTATTACACTTTGCTATAGTATACCGGTATTCTAGCGGGCGAAGCGAAGAAGGACCTGGATTTGACAAATTTTATTCTTGTGTAGCTAAGAGTTTAATTTTTATTGATCTTTTAGCCGCATCAAGTGGCGACCTCTGTCCTCTTCCTTTTTGGCACAACAACATCAAGAGGATCTGCTTGAACCTTGGGGGTAGGAGCATGGCCCAGTTCCAGCTTCTCAATATCTTCCAACTCATCGAAACACATAGCAGTCTCTGCCTCCTTCCGAGCAGCTGCTATCTCCTCAGAAGTCATAGGGATAGCATGCTCATACAGTGGGAATGCTAGTTCCGCAGCAGTAGGATGCTTCGGGGAAATAGGTATTTGAGTATCAACATTTGTTGTCCCCCTTAAGATCCTCGGTTGACTAGGATCAGGATGAGCAGTGGCCTTCTACGTCTGGGGAATAAATCTATCGTGAGAAGCTTCTCCCCTGCGTCCAACCTCTTCTTGTGAAAATACATTTCGATGAATTTGTTGATTTTCAGGCCAAAGTTGACATTCAAAGAGAAAGTCCCATTTCTCTTTACCGAAAGTACGAAACGTTCTTCTTTGCATGCTCAAGCCATCTGCCATAGAAGCACTCTGCCCAGTTGCCCTTCACCTTGTCAACGAGGGCCATTATCACGGAGTATCGGTGTGCAGACATCTGAGAATATGACTCGGCATCACATTGAAACATTTTGATAACAAGCTCAGCCAAGAGCTTGAAATCGTCTTGAAATTGGTTGATGGGGTGAGCGACTTTGAATGTGATAGGGTTCCCTTTGGTGTCCTTCACTAAATCTTCCTTCTTCCACATCCTCCAATGTCTCTCCATCTCATCGTGATCATGTATCTTGTAAGTGGCTATGTGAATGCCTGCCTTGGGCAATCCAAATTTTGCAGCTAAAATGTCTGCATTCACCTCCAATATAGTACAAAAAACCGATGTCTTAAAGGACTTTTCGGAGGGTTAGTCGATGACTGCTCTGGCATAGAACTTTGCAAACATGTGAGGATGAAACCATAGGGAATCTGCGAACAGGTATGCAACAACTCCAATCTTATCCAACACTTCAAACAACCACTGAGGGAAATGCAATAGCAAGGGGTGTGTGAAGGATTCTATCCTTCAAAACCTGCGCCGCATGCCTCTGCTTATTAGTAAGATTGGATGTCGTCTTGGTATTGACAAGCGTGACTAACTGACCGTATGGAATGGTGTCGTCGACATCCTCCTTTTTGACAACACCAGTATACGACGGTTCCCATCGCTCATGAACGATCATGGTGGAGGTGAGAGAGTGTATCAGAGTGTCGGATTCAGTAGAGGAATCTGACGACACGGTGTGAACAGAGTGTTCAGAACCTCCAGAATGTTGAGAATGGGTGGAGGACTCAGCATTGACAGCCATTGCAAAGAAAGGATTTAGGAAATTAGTGAGAGAGGATTTGGGGATTTTTAAAGCTTGATAGTTCGAGACCTTAGGGATTTGAATTTCAGAAAAGTGAAACGAATCGACTAAGTTGGAGGTTTATACCTTTTGGGAAAGGATCCGACGATTGGGGTTCATCTCCTTAGATTTGATCGATAGTTGGGCTTCTAGAGGACGATTCGCATGGTGACCCACACCCCTATGTACTAGAGTACAGTTGACGTGGCAGCGCCCAATTCATTGCCGTCACTGTGGAGTATTAAATGCACGACTTTTTTGAGATTGAAATGGCTCCCGCGGTTGACCGTTCTTAGCAGATCAATGGCTGCTATGGTGTGGGACTAGTAGCCTGTGTTGGGAAAATATTCCTGAACTATGCTTAGGAGTACAATGTAAAAGGATTTGTTGGATCAAACCTTAGTAGATGGTCGATCATTGCTGAACCTTAGCATAGCTTAGCAACTTATGTAATGTCCTGTGTAGGGTAAACATCGAGTTGTAATAAAATAGGTTGCTTGGAAGAATCTCAGTAACATCAGAAAACCTAAAGAAGAAGAAAGCTAGTGATAGCAGAATGCTGAGGAGTCAGCATTTGATAACACGTCACAGACTACTAAAGGCGTTAGCCATCCAAAGTCAGAGTAGCAGAAGAGCATTTGCTGCGTATCAAGTCCAGTAGTATGCTGAAAGATATCCAGCATCCCGTTCCAGTAAAGGCACAGCAAAGCAAATCACAACAACTGCTGCACCGTCATTCTGACCAACACGCGAAGATTAGACCTGTCAAAAGTAGGTCGGAAAAGCCTGTACGGAGACAGAAAAGTTGGTAAAAAGCTACCTGCATTTAAGATAAAAGATCCGTTGTGTCTAAACGGAACTGCCAACTCAAAATTCGAGAAACCAACTACAAAAGGCAAGTCAAAGGAAGATGCAGGACCTGCTCACTCTCTAACGCAAACACACGTACGAAAGATTCCAAAAAGAGACAAAAAGTCCTAAGAGCAGTTCAGTTGAAAGGCACACTACAGAGTTATCAAAAAGCCTTCAACACCTTGAGTGTCTCACTACATCTGACACTCATCTGAGAGATTCCTGAAGTGATTCAAGAATCTTCAATCATTGGGATCACTTTCATTATAGAAAGTATCCAGCAGTCAATTTCTCGAAAGGGAATTGATAGAACAGGCACTGTAGCCGAGAACGAAGGACAGTTCGCAAGGAACTCTAAACTCTTCCACAGGTGGTAAAAGCTAGTTTTACGAAGGTGCACCCTTGACTCATCCGGAGCCACACCTAAAAGGTTCGGAGTATCGAAAGATAGCTGTGGAGCAAACAGACCAAACGTTGGCTGACTTCTCTACAGGAAAGGCAACTCTTTGTACACCGTATACTTTCTTAGTGAAACTCTTAGCGATTCAGCTAAGGAGTGGACGTAGATCATTTGATCGAACCACTATAATCCTTGTGTTCTCTTATTGTTTTATTACTTTTGTGGTACGGCGACTTAACCTAGCAACAGAGTTGCTAGAGTATAACTGTTAAAAGTAACTTAAGCAATCTTGAACAAAAACCCTAAGTTAAGAATAATCCAAATACAAGTAAATGTTATTTATTCCTCTGCATTTCGTGTGTATATCTTATCATTACCACGACGACTCTGATCTCGGGGACCAACAAGTGGTATCAGAGCAGGAGGTTGAAAAATCGACTGCTTCTGAGTCGCTTAGGACCTAGATCCTAGTTTTTCCTAGTGTTTCTTGTATCTGTGTCTTACATAGCTCAGGTGAAGACGAAAAGAATCAAAATGACGAATCACGCTCTTCCAATGTACAACAAGGATGGATTTGAAACATGGAAAAAGAAGGCCATGATCCAGTTGCAGAGCATTCATCCGGAGATGAGGGACATTCTCACGATTGGTCCTATAGAGATCCTGAAGGTTAACACTGCACCCCCTGGACCCGCTGGTCGTCCATCCAGACCTGAGATGGTGAAGAAACCCTACGAGAAATGGACTCTTAAAGACAAAAAGAGAGGACAACTGGAGTTTATCACCATGAAACTAATCATGGATTGTCTACCTCATCTGATGTCTGACAAAGCTCTAGACTACAACACAGCGAAAGAAATGTGGGAGTACGTCTGTGAAGTTTCTCAGGAGACGGAACAAATGAAGCGAAATAAGCTACAAGTAGCTGTAGAAAAGTACGAATCTTTCGCCATGGTTCCTGGTGAAACAATTCAGCAGATGGAAGAAAGATTCAACACTATCATAGGAGAACTCAAAAATTTCGGCAAGACATATGACAAAGGAGAAATGAACAACAAAATAATATCCAAGCTCTATCCCAGAAGTGATAGGTTTGTCAAGATGACGAGCTTAAGTGAAAAGGATCTGAGCAACATGTCTACCGCTGAAGTTTTCTCTCAATTAAAGGCACATGAATTCATCATTCAGCAGTCGAAGAAGAATGAAGCTGCTATAGCACATCCAAATGCAACGATTGCTGGAACTCAAGAAGATGTAGCATACTTCGTCAAAAAGGAAGGAAACAAATGGAAATCTCCTAGGAAACTATTCTATAATCAAAAGAGATCAACACCAACAACACCATCAAAGGAGACCCCAGCAACTTCTAACTCGAACAGTGAAAATAAAAAAATTGACGAGTTGGAGGAGCAGATGATGAAGATACAAAAAATGATTTTGGAAGCAAAGGCCAAAAAGGAAGCAAAAGTAACCTCGATACAACACCCTACTGAGAAAAAGATAAGGACATGCTTTGAATGAAAATCTCCTGATCACTTGAAGCATGATTGTCCAAAAGTAAATCCTGAAGAAAGAGAACGTTTGCGGCAAAGATTTGAAAGACGAGCAGTCCGAGCTGTGACAAAGGCATTGCTGACGCGGATATAAGTTCCAGATATTCCTGACAATGAAGAGGAATATTATCCCACTGACGAGGAAAAGGAAGCCTTGATGGTCTTCAGAGCAAAAATGGTTTGGATGGTGAGACATCTGCTAATGCTGAGCAACCTTCAGAATCGGCCCTAGTAGTCGACAATCAAGAGGTAACATCCATAGCTAACATTTCATGCTCAGCACACACATTTGAATCGGAGGATTCCTTCTTGGATTCTGAGGAAGATTATCTTACCAAGCTATCTTTAGAACTTTCAAAAGTATACACCTTAAAGAATGCTATAGTAAAAGATAACTCTTCACTCAAATAGAAAGTCATAAGCCTGACCGATAAAGTCGAAAGACTGAGGTCCAATAGTGAAGAACTATCAAGACTTAGAACTGAACTTTCTGAACTCTCTGAAAATTTCAAAAATCTTGAAAAGGAGAATCTGATTTTGAAAAACATAGCCAATGAGAAGTGCGTCTGCGCGTATATGACTAGTCAGGATTTCTTGAATAACCTGATAAGCCAACAGAGACGTCACGGTGACCGATCTGGAATTGGGCACAGTTGTTATGACGAAGATGAAACTTCGAGGCTAAAGAGAAATATCACTTTTGTTTCTGCCGGAAAAATATTTGATAGTAAGGAGAAGGACACATTTGTTGCTGAATCATCAAATGCTAGGACAAACGCTAAGCAGATCGCTCAGCAGAATATCAAGCAATCTGTTGGACCCAAGCAGAGTGTCAAGCACTATGCTAGACCTCAGCAAAAGGTCAAGCAGAATGTAA
The DNA here is from genome assembly GCA_026898455.1 of Plectranthus barbatus. Classification (NCBI taxonomy): domain Eukaryota; kingdom Viridiplantae; phylum Streptophyta; class Magnoliopsida; order Lamiales; family Lamiaceae; genus Plectranthus; species Plectranthus barbatus. The sequence continues at coordinate 428,710 of JAPKLW010000197.1, forward strand.
GATTTCAGCAGAGTATCACAAGAGATGCTGAAACTCAGCAAAGCTCTCATTTTAGATCTGCTAAGCAGAACTATTCAGCAAACTCAAGGACAAAGGCTGAGCATCATGTTTCAAATGCCAAGAAGCCAAATCCTGTCCTTTCTCGGGGAAGACACATTGAGCATCATTCAATAAAACCCCAATATTATCATTACACATCACATAGGAGAAACACCTATGTGAGACCCGAGTCCAGATATGTGTATCATCAAAGGACGATGAAGGGAAAGAAGCACAACACACAACCACATACACATCCACATCAAAAGGTTGAGAAGGTTAACAAAATGGATCTCAAGGAGAAAACCTTGAAGATTACCAAAATGTGGGTTCCAAAAGGAACAATGACCCAAGCTAATCCTTCAGGACCCGACTTGAAACGGGGACCTAAATCAACCTAATTGTTCTTGCAGTATCAGGATTCAAGTGCGAAGACATCAGGCATGTCAAATGAGTGGATCCTAGACAGTGGTTGTTCTGCGCACATGACGGGAGATGAAGACCTGTCCTCAGATATTCAGAAATCATATGGTCCATCTATCGTGTTCGGAGACAACAACAAAGGGAGAGTACTTGGCAGAGGATGTATAGAGCGCAATGGACTAAGGATCGTCAACGTGGCTCTCATATCAAACCTCAAGCATAATTTACTCAACATAAGTCAACTATGCAAAAACGGGTGCACAGTATCTTTTATTCATTCAGGTTGTTCTATAGCTGACAATGCTACAAGAGAAGTAAAACTTCGAGGAATCTGGAAAGGAGGTCTTTATGTTGTCGATTGGCAAAGTGGTCAACAACATTCATGCTCTCTAGCACTAAGCAAAGAAGAAACCACATGGCTATGGCACAAAAGGTTAAATCATCTAAATTTTAAAACCATTAACCATATCGCCAGAAATGAGCTTGTGGCAGGTCTACCTGATAACATCACATTTCGGAAGGAAGGAATATGCAAAGCCTGTCAACAAGGAATGCAGACCAAAGCCTCATTCCATTCCAATCAAGAGAAAAATACCTCGAGCATGATTCTTTAATTATTGCACATGGACCTATTTGGACCAGTCACTCCTCCCTCTGTAAGTAAAAAGACATATACTTTAGTGGTAATTGATGACTATTCTAGGTACACATGGGTTCGTCTGCTTAAGGCCAAAGATGAGGTTAAGATCATTCTAACCGAGTTAATTCTTAAGGAGCAAAATAGTAAAGAGGTTACTGTGAAGAGGATCCGATCTGACAATGGAAACAAATTTTGCAATGGAATCCTCATGGATTTCTGCGCAGAAGCTGGCATAAATCATGAGAGGTCCATTGCTAGGACTCCTCAACAGAATGGTCTAGCAGAAAGAAGGAATCGAACACTGAAAGAAGCAGTGCGATCTATGCTTGCCGATGCTGATTTACCTGCTAAGTATTGGGGAGAAGCGGTTATGACAGCCTGTTATACACAGAACAGAAGTTCCATTAACGGACGATTCAACAAGACTCCCTACGAAGTATACAATGGTCGTAAGCCTAATTTAGATTATCTACGTGCTTTTGGTGCAACATGTTATATTCATAATAACGGAAAGTCGAAACTTAACACTTTTTCACCTAAGTAAGATAAGGGTGTACTTCTTGGATATGGTCACCCCACTCACAACAGTTATAGAGTGTTAAATAAGACTACTGGAATTGTGGAAATAACATGCAATGTTATTTTTTATGAATCTACTTTAGTGCGCAGAGCTATAAAAGAGACGAGGGAAGTTAATCATGAGACTGATGATGTCAATGGTCAATCAATTCTGAATTCCAGACGCGCTCAGCCGGTGATCAAACCGCTGACCAGGCCAGTGATGCCAATGATCATGCTGAGGCCAATCCTCAAAAGGATATCTTTAATCTGCTTGATGATTCAGATGAGGAGACTTCAAATTCTCCTACCATTGCTGAAGAAGTAGGTGCTACTGAAGACCTTAGCACAGGAGGTGCTGAGTTACCAGATGTTGAGATACCTACTGAAGAAGAAGCTCCTGATCTTAATGTTCCTATAGCTGGAGAATTAATCAGACCAGCATGGCTGCGTGCTCATTCCCTAGAGGATGTTCTTGGAGATATTAATGATCCTGTTCTTACAAGACAAGGGTCCGCAATGTTTTCTTGCTACCTATCAAGTGAGGAACCAACTAAAGTTGAGGATGCTCTTCGCAATCCAGACTGGGTAAACGCTATGCAGGAGGAACTTGCTGAATTCTCTCGCAATCACGTATGGGATTTGGTAGATAGACCAGAACATCAGAATGTTATAGGCACCAAATGGGTATTCAAGAACAAGAAGAATGAATCAGGCGTGGTGGTGAGGAATAAAGCACGTTTTGTAGCCAAAGGATACAAACAGTGTGAAAGCATTGACTATGATGAGACGTTTGCTCCAGTAGCCAGATTGGATGCAATAAGGTTATTTCTTGCTTATGCTGCATATCATGAATTCTCGGTCATGCAAATGGACGTCAAAAGTGCATTCCTCAATGGCGAGCTCGAAGTAGAAGTCTATGTTGAGCAACCCCCAGGATTTGAGAATGGAAACCAAGTCTACAAACTAAGGAAAGCTTTGTATGGACTGAAGCAAGCACCACGGGCATGGTACGGAACTTTATCCAAGTTTCTACTCGACAATGGTTTCAAAAAGGGAAGGATTGATCAAACACTCTTTCGTATTAGAGACAAAGGAAGCATCCTACTTGTGCAAATCTATGTTGATGATATCATTTTTGGATCAAAGAATCAAGATCTCTGTGACAAATTTTCCAAGCTAATGATGAGCAACTTTCAAATGAGTATGATGGGAAAGATTCCCTACTTCCTTGGACTTCAAGTTTAGCAATCCGATGAGGGAATTTTCATTCACCAAAGAAAATACATGCGGGATCTGAGTGCTAAGTATTGTCCAGAGAAAATCAAGAGGTTAAGGATTCCTATCAGCAATGCGTGTATAACAGATCTTGAGAAAGAAGGAGAAGCAGTGAATCCCACCTTATATCGCGGGATCATCGGATCTCTGCTATATCTTACAGCCAGCAGACCAGATATATCATATGTTGTAGGACTATGTGCTAGATATCAATCTCAACCGAACAAAACGCATCTAGATACAGCAAGGCGAATTATGAGATATTTGAAGAGCACAGAAGGCTTAGGAATTTGGTATCCAAGAGCCGACAGTCTAGCTCTGAGTGGTTATTCAGATTCTGATTTTGGAGGAGGCAAAATTGATAGGAAAAGTACTAGCGGAACATGTCAATTCCTTGGACATAAGTTGATCAGCTGGTTCAGCAAAAAGCAGCACTCGGTAGCAACATCAACCACCGAAGCAGAGTATGTAGCAGCTGCTAGTTGCTGTCAGCAAATTCTGTGGATTCGACAACAACTTAAGGATTATGACATTTCTCCTGAATGTGTACCAATCTATTGTGATAACAACAGTGCTATGTGCATCACAAAGAATCCAGTACATCACTCCAGAACCAAACACATTGATATTCGACATCACTTTATCCGTGATCATCAAGAAAATAAGGACATTGATATTCAGCGTATATGCACGGAGGATCAAATAGCAGACATCTTCACTAAACCTCTAGCAGAAACAAGATTCAAAGAATTATGCATCAAATTGGGCATGATGGAATTAGACATTGCTGTGGATGAATGAGATACTATTCTCATTCTTTCTGGTTTTCATGGATTTCTCTTTATTATCTTCAGCATACTATGGAGGTCTCTGCTAAATGAAGTCTGCTAAGATAATGGCAAATGTAAAAAACACCCCTCTAAACAGTCAGCAGATAGATTGTATCTGCTCAGCAGAATATGAAAGAATGAAGATCAAATCTATCTTTTGTCGTGAAGATATGTCAAAGATCGTTGTGTTAATATGACTATGATATACAACTATTCATCACTGAAAAGATGGACATGCATCGCAACAAGAGGAACTTCATTACATCTTCAAAAGGAAGGACATTACATTATCTGTCAAAAGGAAAACACAGATCTAGTACAGGATTCATTATGTTTTCAGACAGGCGACACCGGCCTATAAGGATAGAAATCAGCTCATTGAAGGTTGGATGGACCGTCAGCAATTTCCGGAAAATACTTTTCCATCAACTAGCTGAGCTGCATTCCATTCCGAAGTGGCACAAACGGATGAAGCTTGATGCTTTCCCAGACATTCTTGAAGAAGAATCCGGCCCAGTCCACAGAGGCAGCATCATCCATATCCATCATCACCTGCCTAACAGCCCTTGAGAAACAGAGGTCATAAGGCTCCTCTCCAAGCAGAATACCATGGGCAATGCGGAACATCACCCAATATGAAGTCTGGAGACCAGAGGCTGGAATGTCAGGGCTGAACTCAAAACGAGGAGAATGACGCCATTTCTCCCATGCCAACCATTATGGAGCCACCTTTTCTTCAAGATAGTCCTGCACAGACAATGGACCTCGAGGAAGCCCGAAATCCACTGCAAAGGTGTCAGGGGTCCAACGGACAAGCTTATCATGAAAAACCTCTTAAATTACATTCGGCTCGACATGGCAATCACCAAGGAAGTCCCTCAAAACTTCCTCCTGGAAACGATGTGGAGTGGCACATGCAAATTGAGACAGACCCCCCACTGTAATGCAGACATGATCTTCACTGCCACATCATAATCATCTATATAGTATCTATCCAGACCCGGGTCATCCAGAATCAGGTTGCGCCTGATCTCTAAGGTTCTTGAAGGAGAATCCATCAGTGAAGAAGGGAACTTGCTTTTCTTGTGGAAAGAAAGGTTGAAATTATGAGTCAAGTAAGAATGGAAGTTTAGATGTTTGGATAATCTCAAACGGAGGTATTTATAGAGAATTTGCCAATTATGACGGGAAGAAAGAGAAAAATATGTCTGAAGATCACAATGATTCGTCTCTTGGAATACGGAACGTCGCGAGTAAAGGAATCGACGTGTATGCATGGAGAGTTAAATCATTTCAACAATATTAAGTAAGGAGCATTGAAAAGTTCGAGGATCTCATCATCATTACAATTTCTGAACAGAGTCTTCAGAGACTCAACAGAGCTTCGAAATATGCTGACAAATCTCGTGCAAGGTTAGCAGATTCTTTTGTAAATATGGGTACTGAGACTCACTACAACCTATAAGCACCCTTGGACGGCTGCTAGATCAGAAGCAACAACATATAAGAAATCGAGGCGGGATGACTCTAAATTCAAACTTGATGGGACCCGATAAGGCGTATTTAATGTACGCAAACGGCGGCATCAACTGAGGAGACGCCACGTCAATTGCACTTGAGTATTTCAAGGAGCATGGGAAGCCATATGGAAAGACGCGTTCTTTATGAACCGTCGATCTAACCTGTCTCAAAATTTACCTCAACCGTTATCACATTCAAAAGTTTAACCCTATTGTGCTCTAATCACTGTTCATTTTTTTCTCCTTCGAAATCCACAGCAAAATTCCCAAATTCAAAATCTCCGAATTCTTCGAGATTACTCAACATTCTTTCTCAAAGACATGGCCTCCAATCCCAAAGCCTCATCTTCTCCGAAACGCACTTCCCGTAAACATCAATCTGAATCCAGTGAACCCCGTATCTTCAATTTTCCACCAAATTCTGAAGATCCCCTGCATGCGCAACATGCACCAGGTTTTACCGGCATTCTAAAGAAGGAAGATGTTGACGATTCAATATCATATGGTCAACTAGTTATGATGGCTCGGAAGAAAACACAGAGCTGTCACACAAAGGAGCAAAGGCGCTTAGTGTTGGAATTGTATACATAAAAGCATTATGATTGGTATATTA
>JAPKLW010000197.1:439610-524620 GCA_026898455.1 Plectranthus barbatus
TTGCTTTATTTGTTCATAAGTTCTAATAGATGAGATTTCTAAATAAAACATTTAAACATGAGAGAAGTGGAGAGTGAGGTGAGTAGACGTCTACACGACCGTAGCCTGCTTACTTTATTTGCTCATAAGTTCTCTAGAATTGTTTTAAATGAGATAACAAAGGTTATAAGAGGCATGCGTCATGGGTCTAGTACGTATGACAAATTGTCCTTTTAACTTCCGGAGTTAGAATTGTGGTCAAATGCTTAGATGTTGCCTGAGTACGAACTCATGAATGATGTCCCTGCTCAGATAGGTTGAACATGGTCTTAGTTTTATCTCCGATTATTAATTTCATTTGCCGGCGAATACCTGGCATAGATTGAAATTAAAGACTGGAACTTCAAAGAGCAGTCTGGTTAGGTGGACTGCTGTAAACGTCTTCGAAAGGAGCTTGCAGTAGATGCACCTAGGCAATTGGGGGAAACAATTGTATTGGTTTATCAAAAGGTTAGAATGCATATTTGTTTCAATGTTCTGCATGTATGTACTTACTTTAATCAATTATTGTTTTCAGATATGTCTACGAATAATGTCATAAATATCTTGGCACAAAATCAATTAACTGGTCCGAATTTCCTGGAATGGAAGCGCAACTTGGATTATATCCTAGTTGTAGAGGAACATAAATATGTTCTTAACACTCCGTGTCCAGCTGTCCCTACTGCTGAGTCAATTGATGTGGAGCGGAACCTCTATGACAAGTGGGTCAAGTCTAATAATGTAGTCAAGTGCTACATGATGACCACTATGTCTAAGGTGCTCCAGCAACAACATCAGCACTATGACAAAGCAGCTGAGATTATGGATAGTCTCACAGTTACTTATGGGGAATCGGATAGAGCTGTCAGATTTAAACTCATGAGGGAAATCGTGAGTTGTAAAATGACTGATGGTAGCTCAGAGAGGGAGCACGTTGTTTCCATGACTCATCTCATGGATGAACTGACGTTGCATGGAGGAGGTATTGACGGGGAAGCCCAGGTCGATATCATACTCAACTCACTTCCGAAGTCTTTTGAGAACTTTAGGCTAAATGTTGTCATGAGTAAAAAGGAGTACACTCTCAATGAGTTACTCAGTGACCTCATGGCGGCTGAATCAGTCATGCAACCTGAAAAGGCAGTCTTGGTTTTTTTCCGATAATCGCCCTGCTTCATCGAAAGGTGCTAAAGGGGTGATTGGAATGAAATTCAAGAAGACAGCCTTTGGAAGCAAAAGTTCTGGGAAAAAGAAGACTGTGACACCGGGGAAGAAGGGCAAGTGTTTCTGTTGTGGCAAAACTGGGTCACTGGAAGAATGATTGTCTGACCAAGCGGGTTGGACAAGGTACGTCATTAGCATTTGTAACGGAGACATGTTTGGCATCTGTTTCTACCCATTCATGGGTAGTGGATACTGGAGCCACTGATCATGTTTGTTACATTTTGCAGGGATTCAGGCCGACAAGGCAGCTGAATGATGATGAGGTGACGATCTCCATGGGTAATGCTGCTCGTGTGTCTGCAGTAGCAGTTGGAGATGTTACATTCTGCTTTCAAAACAATGTTTTGATTTTAAGAGATGTTTTGTATGTGCCGGATTTTCGGCGGAACCTTATTTCTATTTCCTGTTTAATTAATGATGGATTTTCAGTTATTTTTGATAGTCATGTTACTATCAATGGCAATAACGGTGTTATCTATCGTGGGATACAGAAAGACTCTCTTTATATCATAACTTGTTTGCATAAATCTTCCGTGAATGCTGCATATAACTCATTTAATCATAAGAAGAGAAAGTTTTCATCTTCTGATGAGGATCTTACATATCTATGGCATCTGAGACTAGGTCACATCAATCTAAAGAGGATCAAGAGACTCGTGGATGATGGAACGTTGGATTCGATCCAGGTAGTTCCACATCGAGTTTGTGAATCCTGTATAGAGGGAAAGATGACGACCAGGCCTTTCAAGGCAAGTTAGTCTCGAGCAAGTGATGTGTTGGAACTGATCCACTCTGATTTATGTGGACCTATGTCCACGCAAGCTCGTGGAGGATTTAAGTATTTCGTCACTTTTATTGACGATTACTCGAGATACGGGTATGTTTACTTACTTCACTATAAGTCTGAATGCTTTGAGAAATTCAAGGAATTCAAGGCGGAAGTAGAGAAGAAGTTAAACAAGACCATTAAGTCATTAAGATCAGATCATTGTGGTGAGTATCTCAGTGACGAGTTCTTGCAGTTTTTATTAGAGCATGAGATTACATCCCAATGGACCGCACCAGGCACTCCTCAGCAGAATGGTGTGGCTGAAAGAAGAAATAGGACTCTTCTTGAAATGGTAAGATCTATGATGAGTTATGCGAACTTGCCTGTTTCATTTTGGGGCTACGCGTTACTAACAACGGCATACCTGTTGAACCTGGTACCTTCTAAGTCAGTTCCTAAAACACCCTCAGAACTCTGTCATGGGCGAAAGCCCAGTGTGTCAAAGATAAGAGTGTGGGGCTGTCCGGCATATGTTTTGTCGAAGGAACCTGATAAGTTAGAAGGCAGGTCCAAGTTAATGCTGTTTGTGGGATACCCCAGACAAATGAAGGGTGGTTATTTCTACTGTCCTGAGGATCAGAAGATCGTTGTTAGCACCAACGCAAGATTCTTAGAGGACAAGAAATTGGAGACGATGGTGCGCTTTCATTGGGAAAACCCCGTGGCAGATTGAGTGTACCTCTCGAAGGTATGGAACCAATTGCACGGTCGCCAGTGCAAAGATTTGATCCACATGTAACTGCACCAACTCCTGACGCAGTACCAGTGCTCCGTCGTAGTGGGAGTGTACCTCACCAACCCGAGCGGTATATGTTCGTGGGAGAGTCTTCGGACTTGATCCCGGAAGACGGACTAAATGATACCGACCCATGGATATACGACGAAGCAGTAAATGACAAAGATGCTGAAAAATGGCATAAAGCCATGGATTCAGAAATTGAATCAATTACCTCTATGGATGTATACCAGAAGTCTGCGCTACCTGATGGCTTTCGGGCCATAGGTTGCAAATGGGTATACAAACGGAAGAAAGGCTCGAAAGGAGAAATAACGGCTTTTAAAGCCAGGTTGGTGGCGAAGGGTTATAGTCAAATGGAGGGCATTGACTATGACGAGACCTTCTCACCGGTAGCCATGCTCAAATCCATTCGAATTCTTCTATCCATAGCAACACATATGGACTTAGAAATCTGGCAGATGGATGTCAAAATTGCATTTTTAAACGGGTACCTTGAGGATGGTCGTGACATCCATATGCAGCAGCCAGAGGGTTATGTGAAGGTTGGTGAAGAGCATTTTGTCTGGAAGCTAAGGAAGTCCTTGTATGGACTTAAACAAGCTTCACGGTCATGGAACAAAAGTTTCAATGATGTGATTAAATCCTATGGATTTTCACAGTGCGAAACCGAAAGTTGTGTGTACCGATTATACGTCAGCGGAAGCGTGGTATTCCTTGCACTTTATGTAGATGACATTCTTCTATTCGGCAACGATGTGAAGGTGTTGTCAGACATAAAGAGATGGTTATTCGAACAGTTTCAAATGATGGACCTACGAGACGCTGGATACATCCTTGGGATTAAAGTCTTGCGTGATCACAAGATAAGGATGTTAATCTTGTCTCAGGTCGCTTATACTGATACTGTGATTGCCTGTTCTAGCATGCTAAATGCTTAGAAAGGATTTGGATTTTCAGGCGGATCAGGATAAGAAAAGATCGACCTTGGACTATGTGTTCACCTTGGGAGGTGGAGCTGTATCATGGAGGAGTGCGAGACAGAAACGCATCGCGGACTCCACCATGGAAGCTGAGTATGTGGCAGCTTCAGAAGCTTCTATAGAAGAAATACGGCTCCGGAACCGCCTCAAAGAGTTAGATATTATTCTGAGTTTGCCCAAGACTATCACGGTATATTGTGATAATGCTGGTGCAGTAGCAAACTCTAAGGAACCAATAACTCACAAGGCGTCTAAACACATAGAGAAAAAGTACCACATCATACGAGAAATCGTAGCGAGGGGCGATGTAATAATAGATAAGATAAACATTGAGGATAATCTAGCAGATTCATTTACTAAGGGCTTACCTCAGAAGGCATACGAAGGTCATGTTCGTAGCCTAGGCCTGAGGTAGATGCCAGACACCTGGTGACCAAATGTAATAGCTATATTAGAATAGACACACGTTATACTCTTGAAAGTAATGGTATAATGCTTTGAGTATAAGTGGGAAATTGTTGGAATTGTATACATGAAAGCATTATGATTGGTATATTAGGAAATGTTATGTTTGATATACTGGTAATCATTAATGACTTGCAATAAACAACTCCTGTCTGAATTAACAATCATACGATGCAAACAAACACATCCAGTTATCTCCTCGATAGGGAGATCATACGGTGTGTAAGAGATCACAGAAGATCGTATAGATCATTCGACCTAGCGAGATATAAAAAGTTATCACAGCTGAGACAGTTTCTGGTTTGGCTGTCGGTTTAGGCTGCGGCACACAAGTCCATAAGTGGTTTATCTTGACTACTTTGTGTGACCGGTACATCTCAATGTATTGATAGGATCAACAGTGAGATGAACCATTCTACTTGACATATGAATGAGTAAAGATCTCGGTAACTTGGTTGGATCTAAAGTCTATTGAAAGCTCAGGGGCACACATGGGTTGACTGTCACTTTGACTTGCTATGGTGGAGAGTCTTACATTTACTCGCATATCTGCATCGTGGGTGATGGCAGCTTGTGTGGGGTTTCCTCAGACTGGATTTAGATAACCATATCCGTTTCAGGATGGTGACATTCCCTGGGAAGCTCACGAGGTTCGTTATGCTAAGTCCTGCAGGCTGAATCATTGATTCAAGCATAAGCGATAAGGGTTGAGTGGTACTACTCAGGAATAATAAGAGATTAATTAATTACAGCTAATTGTCATACGCTGAATTAATTAATGAATGTTTGAAACCTTAAATATGGGGATTAACCAAGTCAATGCAACCCGTTCCTAATAACGTGGTAATTAAGGGGTAGGTCAGCATTAATTCTCTGGTGGCATGAATTAATGTTTATTAATTAATTATGTTCTGGGTTGAACATGGAATTAATTAATAGGAGGCCCACTTTATTATTTGCATTTGATCCCTGGTCTGTCCCAACACTGCTCAGAGCCCATTAGGGTTTATTAAACCCTAATTGCCCATTCTCAGATCTATATAAATAGATGAATCTCTCATTTTCCCACATAAGTTTTTGAAGTTTCAAATCACAAACCCTATAGAGATTGTGAGAGAGTGGGCGGCTGTAGATCCGGTAGCGTATCCTCACCAGATTTTTGGATCGAGCAAGGGAACAGATCAGAAGATCAGATCTGTAGGAACACCATCACTTTGATCGATTCCAGATCCAGATCTGCACCATCTTCATTGCCATCATCGATCTAGATTTGTAGATCAGTCCTTGGAGTCTCAGGTATTCCTTTCAATCTACGAATTAAATTAAATTGGAGCATGCATAGGGCATTCACTGTTTGTCTTGACATTTATTTTTATATCCATAAATCGAATCCGGAGTTTTAAAAAATGGCGATTCATGTCGCCTATTGTAGACTCAGTTCCTACACTTAGCACAAATCATGAAGGATCGCATACTGTACAAATGTCTTGCTACTGAACATATCCCGGATTGGATAATGGATATCCTTGACCGCGAACAGGTAATTCAATACTTATCCGTTGAACCCATGAATTTTCATACGCATATGGTATCTGAATTCTATGCCAGAGCAGTAATGAGTAAGGATGGAAAATCTTTCAAAACCTATGTTTATGGAACCATCATCGATGTAAATGCCGATGTACTCGCTAAGACTTTTGGTCTTCGAAATAAGGGGGAACATATATCTCAATACAAAATAGCAGATTATGATGAAATGGAACGGCGTTGGAATCTGTGGAAGAAACCTGAACAATTGAAGGATAGGAAAGGTCAGCCAATTACTTTCAGGGCTGCCACCCCCATTAACACTCTAAAAGATGAGTTTAAAACTCTTGCTGAATTCTTCATCAAGATGTTTCAATGTGATGCTGGATCATACTTTGAGTTATCTGCTAAGAAGTACGTTGTAATGATGGCTCTCACGGACAGAGTGAAGGGCAATTGGGAAGTATTTTTCTTCGAACGTTGGGCAGAACATGCCAGGAAGAATGATAACATGTCAGTAGATGGAACATTCTCATCGAATGTTAACTTTGGATTGAAAATCAGCAAGTTTCTGGAGCTAGGTATGCACCCCACGAAGATTGATCAAGGTGTGAAATTACTTCCCACTGATTTCATTCCTGCAACAAGGAAGGAAGCCAACCCTCTTGACTTCAAGAAACCAAAGAAGTTAACAGGAAAGTCCAATGTCGATAAGGATAAGTCCACTTCAGATAAGGAAGTCGACGAAAGCTAATTAGGACAATAGGTGCTGCAGGCAGCATCACCTGTCACTGCTAAAGAAATAGCGGTATTGACTAAGAACGTTGAAACAGAGCAGTGCTTTCAGCAACTTGAGGACATTGTAACCCTCGGTGATATGCCTACCGAAAAGATAGAAGAGATTATGGAAAAGAAAGCAGCGGAACAGCCACCGCTCGTGATTGGTCAACTTGCTCTTCCAATTTCATCTAAACAGCAAACAGAAGTTGTGCCAACAGAAAAGAGGAGATCTACTCGTCAACGGCTGTTCAAAACTGCTGAGCTTCAGGAAATCGAAGCAGCCAAGAAGAAAGCGGCTATTGATCAAGCTGCTACAACTATTGAAAAGGAGATTGACCGACCTTGTCCTCTAAAACTTTTGAGGATCGTGTCAAAGGCATACGTGAAACTAAAAGGAAACGGGAAGCTGCAAAAAAAGCACAGGAAATTAAAGCATATAGAAAGGAGATAGAAAGAATTAAGTTTGAAGGAAGAGATTTGAACTTCGATAAAATCAAGTAATCTCATGACGAGCGACAGGCTCAGAAGAAGATTGTTAGTTCAACATCAAACGAGGAAGCTGCTGAAGAATTGAGCAAAGCAGCAAAGAAAGGAAAGACAACAGCAGATTCTACTCAAAAAGGGAAAGAAGTGGAAATCCTTGTTGAAGTTGATCAACCTGCCAAAATAACACCAGAAGAAGACAGCATGACTAATGCGGAGCTAGACACGATGATCCACTCTTAGGCTTTCAATACCAAGAAAGACTCCAAGGACAAACAGTTGCAGATTTGTGAACCAACCGACGAACCCCATAAAAGCAATAGTTCAGAGGACATCGTACCTCCCCAGGATAAGGATGTAGGGTCGTCAGGAACCACAAAGGAAATTGTAGACACGAACATGTCTTCTGACGAACCAGCTGCTAATGGGAATGTTGTTGAGTCTGAAAAGGAACCACCTTCTGAGGCCATGACTCATGCAATTGCTGAAGAATCTACTGTAGCTGAAGTAATCATGCCGGACACTGCTGAAGAAGTCCATGTTGCTGAGAAGACAACAACCGCTGCTGCTAATGAGGGTCACGCAGAAGATACGATGGAGCAAGACGTCTCCTCTGCTGGATTCTTGGATGATTCCACCTGCTCATCAGAATCTGATTCTGAGGAGGAATCTAATGAGGTATTTGATGCCAAAACTCTTAGACAACACCCCACCTTGAAGAACGAACAACTGAGGATCCCATTTCATGGTTTACCTGGGAAACTCTTCTGCTCTAGAAGTGTAGCTTAGTGGTGCGCCTCTATCTCGCTTGAAGATGATTCGAATGCCGATCTTCGAGATTGGAGTGATGAAATGTTAGCATTTGTAGATCAAGAAGTCAATAGGGACATTACCGGGGTCTTCTATGTTGAAATTGATTAAGGAACAGACGAAGGCAAGGTGCTTGGTAAACAATTCCGACGATGGAAAACATATGATTACATCATGCATGAATTTTGTTTTGAAGAACGGATGATTACCATTGCAAGGAAAGGCCTCAATTTCTGTGTTCCAAAGAATTATGGGCAAACGAATGGATGGATCAGCCCTCCTGCACGAAACAGTCTACTGATCAACAGGTGATTGCAAGGTTAAAAGCCATCCGTGCCCATCGAAAATACTCTGCATCCCAATCGCTGCCCCGATCACAGTTCGCTCTAGATAAGAAGTCTATAGCACATATCCAGCTAACCAAATGACAAAGGGCTGCAATGGATGCTTATCAGAAAAGAAAAGCTGCTTATGAGGAGAAGTTGCGAGTTAGAAGCCTAGAACTTGCCGCTCTTGAACATGCAAAGGAAGAAGAGGCTAAGAGACAGGACTATCTAAAAATGATTAATTTTCAAAAAGACTACACTCGAGCTGCTACCTCACTTCAAGCCTCTGAAGCTCAAGGTTCTGCTTCAAAACCCGATCAAGATGTAGTAAGTGACTCAATGGAAATGGATAACAATGTGATTACTGAAGCTACCACCCAAAGAATTGAAGTCGTTGTCCCAGAATCTGCGATCATAACAGTGGAAAGACAAGTGGGTGAACTTACTACCACAGCAACCGGTAACGAAATGGTCATTTCTGACATTCCTATTGCTGTTGAACCAGTACAAGTGAGTTTTCAATCTCTTGTCAACATACTCATCAACGCACTACATCAACGCGACATCCAGCAAGCCAGATTCAATGAAGAAGTTCTAAAAGAGATTGTTGATGTACGAGGAGCAATCTCTCATGTTAAAACCTCTGTCTCTGAGGTTCAGCAAAAGGTTGGTCAAGTTACTGACAAGATCACACATGTAGAAGAAACCGTCTCTACGGTGCAAACAAATGTGGTGACTCTCAGCGTCGATCTTGATGCACAAAAGTCTTTCACCACTTCTATTTTGAATGTGCTCAAAGAGGGGGAAGAAAGAAGGATTGCTGAACAAGCAAGGGTGAAAGCAGAAGAAACTGAGCTGCTGCGAAAAGAAAAAGAGTTTGAACGAGCAATGATGGAACGAAGAATGAAGTTAGAAGAACAACAGAAAGCAGAACAACGAGCTCGTATCGAACAAATGGAGAAACTCATGGCCATGACAATGAGGAAGGTGGAATCTCTTGAGAAGCCAAAACCTCCACCTGACGCCCAGAACTAAGGTCACCCTCATCTGTCACTTTCTTATTTTTTGTCGTGATTCTGAACTGATTTCACTAAACTTATAATTGCAATATCATATATGAAATTATCGGAATCATGACAAAATCTTATTGTCTAAATTATGATTTTCTGAGTGCGTACAATAGTTGAAATACACTCTCTCTGTATTCAACGAATCAGAATCTGGAAGATAGGCTAAGGATGTTTGAATGTTTGCTGAATGATTTACTTGTAATATTTTCGCTAAGGACTTAAAGCAAGTATGATTCTGAGATAGTTTGTCAAGAAATTTCCTTGTAACTCAGAATTTTTCGATGCTAAGTCTCAGCAATCATTAGTAAGCTTTGATCGCACCAAAAAGGGGGAAATTGTTGGGAAAATATTCCTGAACTATCAATAGGAGTACAATGTAAAAGGTTTTGTTAGATCAAACCTTAGTAGATGATCGATCATTGCTGAACCTTAGCATAGCTTAGCAACTTATGTAATGTCCTGTATAGGGTAAACATTGAGTTGTAATAGAATAGGTTGCTTGGAAGAATCTCAGCAAACATCAGAAAAGCTAAAGAAGCAGAAAGCTAGTGATAGCAGAATGCTGAGGGGTCAGCATTTGATAACACGTCACAGACTGCTAAAGGCATTAGGAATCCGAAGTCAGAGTAGCAGAAGAGCATTTGCTGCGTATCAAGTCCAGTAGTATGCTGAAAGATATCCAGCATCCCCTTCCAGTAAAGGTACAGCAAAGCAAATCTCAACAACTGCTACACCGTCCTTCTGACCAACACGCGAAGATTAGACCTATTAGAAGTAGGTCGGAAAAGCCTGTACGGAGACAGAAAAGTTGGTAAAAAGCTACCTGTATTTAAGATAAAACACCCGTTGTGTCTAAACGGAATTGCCAACTCAAGATTCGAGAAACCAACTACAAAAGGCAAGTCAAAGGAAGATGCAGGACTTGCTCACTCTCTAACGCAAACACACGTATGAAAGATTCCAAAAAGAGATAAAAAGTCCTAAGAGCAGTTCAGTTGAAAGGCACACTACAGAGTTATCAAAAAGTCCTCTACACCTTGAGTGTCTCACTACATCTGACACTCATCTGACAGATTCCTGAAGTGATTCAAGAATCTTCAATCATTGGGATCACTTTCATTATAGAAAGTATCCAGCAGTCAATTTCTCGAAAGGGAATTGATAGAAGCCGAGAACGAAGTACAGTTCGGAAAGAACTCTAAACTCTTCCACAGGTGGTAAAAGCGAGTTTTACGAAGGTGCACCCTTGACTCATCCGGAGCCACACCTAAAAGGTTTGCAGTATCTGAAGATAGCCGTGGAGCAAAAGACCAAACATCGGCTGACTGCTCTACAGGAAAGGCAACTCTTTGTACACCGTATACTTTCTTAGTGAAACTCTTAGCGATTCGGCTAAGGAGTGGACGTAGATCATTTGATCGAACCACTATAATCCTTGTGTTCTCTTGATTGATTACTATTTTATTACTTTTGTGCTACGGCGACTTAACCTAGCAACGGAGTTGCTAGAGTATAACTGCTAAAAGTAACTTAAGCAAACTTGAACAAAAACCCTAAGTTAAGAATAATCCAAATACAAGTAAACACTATTTATTCCACTGCATTTCGTGTGTATATCTTATTATTGCCACGACGACTCTGATCTCGGGGACCAACAGCCTGCTACCCAAAAATCCTTCTCATGCAAATGTGTCTGCTAAGAGCTTGGACTTAGCATGCAAGCCTGGCATGCTAGGATAGGGTCTGCTGAGAGCTTGGACTCAGCAGGCTAGACTTAATCATCAAAATCTTGTAATAATTACCACAAATCTTTTGCCGTCTGACCACTTAAGATCACGTCTGTCTTCGATGGAACATACCGTGCTTATGTTTTGATTACGCTCTCTAAGTGACTCTTCGTATTCCGAGAGAAGTACTGAACCGACGTGATTATTTTGAAGCAAGTTCTCATCCATAAATATTGAAAAGATAGGATCATTTTGCCTATAAATAACCCCTTACGTAGAAACTCCTGGTTTTCACTTCTCTGTCTTTCTACATCCTTTCTTCCCAGTAATCTTTAGAGCAATATAAACTTCTTTCTCTCCACAAAAATGTCTTATCCACGAGAACTTATTGTCCAGAGGAATCAAATCCTTCTTGAATCCGGCTTGTACATAGAGTATGAGTAGGATTACATGGTAGCAGAGGAGGTGATGGTTGGCCTCCGCCAAAAAGGACTTGAGCAATTTGTCTGCTAAACTCCTCATCACTTCCAGAGGGCTTATCTCCAACACTTCAACCATTCATGCGTTCCTGCTAAGAACACGGTCTATGGCGTCTTCCAAAATCAGCTCGTCCAGTGGACACTTGACACGTTTCCTTCGGATTTCGGCCTTCGTCGGGGTCCATTGTCAGTGTGGGAATACCATTGAGGGGATATGGCGCAGGATGGACAGCATGGGACTAGTGGAGGCACTCTCCCTTTTTCGAGTTTAGTCCGACTGCCTCCGCGTACGGTCTTCAAACATCGTATAGGGTGATTTTCGACATCATCAACAACATGATCGTCGGCTACAATCGCGATGAGTTGGATTTCACCAGGGAGGTGTGGAGAGCAATGATGGCCTTCGACGATAGGGCTGATGTGGACTGGGCAGCGTTCATCTTCCAGGGTGTACGGGAGTGCGTCCAGAATTTTCCTGATGAACCGCTCCCTAGCGGAATGCAGTTGAGTTGGCTCCTTGAACGGAGATTTCCAGACATCACTACTAGAAGCTCCAATCTCAGTATCCCATGAGGCCTCGTCCACCTTTTTAGTCGTAGTCATTGTAGCTCTCCTCCTTCCTTGTATGATGTAAATTCGCTCTTGTAAAAAATACTTTGTTCAAATGAAAAACATCTTTCCTTTTCTGTGGTTATTTTCCATAGCATATGACTGAAATTTGCAATTACCACAATGCTCTGAGCTTAGCGAATAATTTTCACGCAGTCTCGCCAAATACTAAATACTTTTGAGAATGTTAATAATTAAGACTCAACATTTCTTATGTGTCTGCTATCTGCTGAGTAGACGCATCACCTCTGCTATCTACCTAGCAGAGTCAGCACCTCTGCTATCTGCCTAGCAGATTTATCTTAGCAGAGAAGCTCAGTAACTAATAAACGTAAGTTGGGATACATTATTCTCCATCTTCTCCAAAAATCATAGAAATCCAGAAAGAATGACAATAACAACTCATTCATCCATAGCATCATCCAATTCCATGAGACCTAAGTTAAAACATAGTTCTTTGAATCTGGCCTCTGCTAATGTCTTGGTAAAAATATCAGCAATCTGATCTTCTACGCATATATACCGGATGTCGATATCCTTCTTCTCCTGATGATCTCTGATGAAGTGATGTCGGATATCAATATGCTTCGTCCTTGAGTGATGAACCGGATTCTTTGCAATGCACATAACACTGTTGTTGTCGCAGTAGATCGGCACACATTCAGAAAGAATGTCATAGTCTCGTAATTGCTTCTGAATCCACAGAACTTGCGAGCAACAGCTAGCAGCCGCTATGTACTCTGCTGCAGTAGTCGACGTAACTACAGAGTGCTGCTTCTTACTGAACCAGCTGATGAGCTTGTGTCCAAGGAATTGGCAGGTCCCGCTGGTGCTTTTCATGTCGATCTTGCACCCTCAAAAGTCTGAATCCGAATAACCACTCAGTGCTTGACCATCGGACCTTGGATACCAAATTCCTAAACCCTAGGTGCATTTGATATATCTTACAATCCTTTTAGCAGTGTCCAGGTGCGTCTTCTTGGGATTGGCTTGATATCTTGCACACAGACCAACAACATACGATGTATCTGGTCTGCTAGCTATGAGGTACAACAGTGAACCAATAATACCTTGATAAAGATTAGGGTTCACATTATCTCCTTCTTTTTCCAGTGCAGCAATACATGTCGTGCTTATTTGAATCCTTAGACTCTTTGTCTGCTCTGGACAGTATTTCGCAATCAGATCTCGAGTATATTTCCTCTGATGAATGAATATCTCTCGCTTGACTGCTGAACTTGAAGTCCAAGGAAGTACGACATCTTCCCCATCATACTCATCTAGAAATTACTTGTCATGAGCTTGGAAAACTTATCACACAAGTCTTGATTCTTTTACCCAAATATGATGTCATCAACATAAATCTGCACTAGCAGGATGCTTCCTTCATCCTTGATACGAAAGTGAGTCTGGTCTATCCTCCCTTTCTTGAATCCATTAGCTAGCAGGAACTTAGATAGAATTTCCATACCATGCTCTTGGTGCCTGCTTCAATCCATACAGAGCTTTCCTTAGCCTGTAAACTTGATTTCCCTGCTCGAAATCTGGTGGTTGTTCAACATAGACTTCTTCTTTGAGCTCACCATTCAAGATCGCACTCTTTACATCCATTTTCATGACATCAAATTCATGATGTGCGGCATATGCGAGGAATAGCCTAATTTCTTCCAGACGTGCTACCGGAGCAAACGTCTCATCATAATCAATTCCCTCGCATTGTCTATAGCCCTTTGCTACAAGACGAGCTTTGTTGCGGACGATATTTCCATATTCGTCTTTCTACTTCTTGAATACCTATTTGGTTCCAAAGACACTCTGATGCTCTGGTCGATCTACTAGGTCCCACACATGATTGCGCGTGAACTCAGCAAGCTCCTCTTGCATAGCGTTCACCCAATCCGAAGATTGTAACACCTCTTTAATCTTCTTCGGTACTTCTTGTGAGATATAGCACGCAAGCATAGCATTGCCTTGCTTCGTCAAAACAGGATCATTGACATCTCCAAGGACATCATCTAGAGGATGAGCACGCAGCCATACGGGTCTTACGGGTGCTAGAATTTCAGCATCTACCTCTTCTGCTGGATTGTTGTCTGCTACAACATTTTCTTCAGTATCAATGAGGTGCTCAGCATTCTGAATCTCAGCATCTTGAAAGTCTGCTACGGGAACATCAACTTCTGGAACTTCAGCAACGGGAACCACAACAGTAGGTACTTCAGCATTGTTTTTAGCACCGTCTTCTGCACCGTCATCGCCGTCTTCAGCAATACGTCCTTGATTTGGGATTTCGTCATCTTCATCATTGATTAATCCCTGAACCTCCAAATTGTCATTGAGATAAATTGGTGGGGTGGCATCAGCATGATCATTAGCATCATCGGCCTTGTCAGCAGTCTGGTCACCTGCTGAGTGCATCTGGATTGGATTGCAATCACTCATAGACTTAGTCGGGTCAATACACATATTTTCGAAAGATTTTAAGATCAATTGACCATGGACATCATTAGTCTCATGATTTTTATCCACTTTCTCTCTTATAGCTCTGCGCACTAAAGTAGACTCATCAAAAATAACATTGCATGTTATTTCCACAACTTCGGTCGTCTTGTTTAATACTCTATAGCTTTTGTGAGAAGGGTGACCATATCCAAGGAACACACCTTCATCAGACTTAGGCGAGAAAGTATTAAGTTTTGACTTTCCGTTGTTATGAATATAACATGTCGAACCAAAAGCACGGAGATGAGTAATAGAAGGCTTATGACCGTTGTACACATAATAAGGAGTCTTGTTGAATCTGCCATTGATTGCGCTCCTATTTTGAGTGTAGCGGGCTGTAATGACTGTTTCGCCCCAATACTTAGCAGTCAACTCAGAATCGACTACCATAGACCTCACTGCTTCTTTCAACGTTTGATTCTTTCTTTCTGCTAGACCATTTTGCTGGGGGGTCCTAGCAGTGGACTTCTCATGCCCGATACCAGCTTCGGCGCAAAAATCCATTAAGATCCCGTTGCAAAACTATGTTCTATTGTCCGATCTAATCCTCTTGACTGTAACTTCTTTGTTATTCTGCTCTTTAAGGATTAGCTCCGGTAGGATGAGCTTTTCTTCGTCTTTGTTTTTCAGCAAACAAACTCACGTGTACCTGGAGTAGTCATCAACAACCACAAGTGTATATATCTTTTTTCTTACAGTGGGTGGAGAGACTGGGTCAAATAGATCCATGTGCAAGAGCTCTAGGATCCTTTCTGAAGTGGTCTTCTCCTGGTTGGATCTGAATGATGCTTTGGTCTGCTTTCCTTGCTGCAAGCTTTGCATACACCTTCCTTGCAGAAAGTCTCAGCAGATAGACCTACAACAAGCTTGTTCTTGGCTAGATGGTTAATAGTTTTAAAGTTCAAATGATTTAACCTCTTGTGCCATAGCCAAGTTGTTTCTTCCTTGTTCAATGCTAGGAAGCACGAATATTGTTTACCACTTTGCCAGTCAACAATGTATAGGCCACCTTTGCGGATGCCTCTGAGCTTCACTTCACCTGTAACATTGTCAGCAATAGAGCAACCAGTATTGACAAAAGATACAGTGTACCCATTCTCGCATAGTTGGCTAATACTTAGCAGGTTGTGTTTAAGATTGGAGATGAGCACGACATTGAAAATCCTTAGTCCATTTCGCTCGATGCATCCTCTTCCCATCACCCTGCCTTTGCTGTTGTCGCCAAACAGGACTGTGGGGCCAAAAATTCTCTGAATATTTGAGAATAGCTCTTCATTCCCCGTCATGTGCACTGGACAACCACTATCAAGGATACTTTAGTTTGGCATACTTGATGTCTTAGCACAACAATCTTGATCCTGCAAAACAATCAACACGTTGATTTAGGTACCCGCTTAGCATCGGGTCCTAAAGGATTAGCGTAAGTCATGGTTCCTTTTGGAACCCACATCTTGGTGATCTTCAAGATTTTCTTCTTGATCTCACCCTTCTCAACTTTCTCGACCTTAGGATGTGTATACTTTGCGTTATTAGATCTAGGGGTGGTTGTGTGCTTAGCCTTCCTTGTCCTTTGAAATGGAAATAGGTTGGACTCAGGCCTCACATAGGTGTTCCTCCTATGTGGTGTGTACTGCTGGTACGATGGTCTTACAGCAGTGTATTGAACATGCTTGCACTTATGAGAGGTAGGATATGCTATCCTCGCGTTGTGAACATAACGCTCAGCATTCCTTGGTATTGCTGAATGTGGTTTAGCATTTGCTCTCTGATTCCTCTTTTGAGGTCCAGCAGGTACGTGCTTAGCATTCATCCTTTGGATCCTCTGCTGAGGTCCAGCAAACACCTTCTGCTTATGCCCATCCTTCTTCTTAGCATTTGAAGGTTCAGCAACTATCTTTCCTTTACCTTTGTCAGCAGTGACATTTCCAGCAGAAACGAATAAGATCGGTTTCTGCTTAGAAGATTTAGCATGAGTACTCAATGTCTTCCTAGAAGAGTCGCCTACGGCGTTAACACTACCAAGTCCAGACTTATCCTCTCTGCTGGCTAACAATGGCATTGAGAACTGCCCTGCTGGATGTGTAAGTACAAATGCAATCCTCTTTAGGCTTAGTTTTCAAAGCAAGACTCTTTTTTTCAAAGTTTTGGAAATTTTCAGAAAGCTTAGAGAAATCTGCCTTAAGTTTCAAAAACTCCTCACTATCGGACCTTAGTCTTTCGACTTCATCAGTCAAAGATTGAACTTGTAGTTTGAGTGAGGTATTCTCTCCAACGATAGCATTCTTGATTTCATACATTTTAGAAAATTCAATCGAAAGCTTCCTCAAATAATATTCCTCAAAATCTGGAAACGATTCCTCTGATTCATGCATGATTGCTATGCTAGGGATGCTAGTAAATTGTACTTCATGTGCGTCGACGGCTACAGCCGATTAAGCACTCTGCTCAGCATCAGCATCAACGAATTGATCTTCAACAACATTTGCCATTAACACGAGCATGGCTTGCTCATCATCTTCTTCTGAGGAATAGTAATACTCCTCATCATTATTTGGAATATTAGGAGCCTCTGTCATTGTCAGCAGCGCCCTAGTGACTTCTTTCACTACACGTCTTTCGAATCTTTGCTTCAGGCGTTCTCTCTCCTCTTTGCTGACTTTTGGACATTCGTGCTTGAGATGATCTGGCGAATCACACTTAAAGCATGTCCTAGGATTTTGCTCTGCTGAGCGGGTATATGATGATGATTGCTTGATTTCCTTGGCCTCTTTCTCAGCTTTGGCCTCTAACATCAACTTCTGAAGTTTCCTCATCTGCTCCTCTAGCTTGCTGATCTTCAAATCAACAGGTTGAGCGTTTGAGGTTGAGACAACCTCCTTTGCTTGCGACACTGGAGCAGACCTCTCATTACGGAAGGGCTTCTTCGTTTTCCATTTGTTGAAATCCTTCTTAGCGAAGTACGCTAAGTCCTCAGAGTTTCCAGCATTTGATGACGTAGGTTGCACCAAAACAGCCTCGTTCTTCAATGACTATTGTATTATGAACTCATGAGCTTTGAGTTGAGCAAATACCTCGGATGTTGACATCTTGTTGAGGTCCTTCTCGCTCAGACTTGTCATTTTCACGAACCAGTCTTCTCTTGGGAAGAGTTTAGAAATGATCTTGATATTCATCTCCCCATTGGCGTACGTCTTTCCAAGGTTCCGGAGCTTGCCGATTATTGTATTGAATCTCTCTTCCATTGTCGGGATATAGTCTCTCCTGCATGCATAGAGAATGATTCATATTTATCTACAACTACATGTAGCTTGTTGCATCTCATCTGCTCAGTCTCCTGGGAACATTCGCACACATAATCCCACATTTCTTTAGTTGTCTTAAAGTCTAGGGCTTTGTCGGCCATCAAGGGGGGTAGACAGTCAAGGATCAACTTCATAGCTAGGTATTCCAGCTGACCCCTTTTCTTGTCTTCCAACGTCCATTCCTCATAAGATTTTGGTACCATTTCAGGACGTGGTTGACCAACTGCAGTGTTGACCTTCATGATTGGGATGGGTCCTTTGGTTACAACATCCCCCATCTCAGGATAAATACTTTGAAGCTGGATGGTTGCCATCTTCTTCCATGACTCAAATTTCTCCTTGTTGTACTTAGGTAGCGTATGATTCATCATCTTGCAAGATTGTAGATACCTGAGCTAAACAAAAACAACAGAGAAGTGCAAGGAAAAGGTAGATCTGGTCAAAAGCGACTCAGAAACGGAGAGTCTGTTATGACCTCCTCTCTGATACCACTTGTTGGTCCCTAAGATCAGAGTCGTCGTGGTGATAACTAACGACACACACGAAATGCAGCGGAAGATATATAAACATTCACTTGCACTTTATATTATTATCAAATATAGTTTAGCTCAACTTGACTTAAGATTTTCTTGCAGATATACACTAGCAACTTGGTTGCTAGGTTTCAAAGCAAACTCAAACAGCAAGCAATAAAATAGTAAAAACACAATATTTATAGTGGTTCGATCAATAGATCTACGTCCACTCCTTAGCCAAAACGCTAAGAATTCACTAAGAAAGTATACGAAATACAAGGAATTGCCTTCCAAGTGTAGTAGGCGGTGAACTTTCGAGCCGACTACTTCACGACTATCCTCCGTTACTTCGTACTCCTTAGTCAGCTACAGCTCCAGCCAAGTCAAGGGCGGCACCTTCATAAAACTTGTCCTTCGCTGATAGTGATGGGTGGTTTTAAAGTTCTCTCCTAAACTTATCTGTTTTTGGCAATATGCCCGTAGGAGTCAATCTCTTTTCAGAGAAATGACTGTTGGATGCTTCCAAGATCGGAAGGTATCCCAATGATTGAACCTTAAAAGGATTCAATGAACCACTCGAGTGTTAGCTCTTGAATGTAGGGGACACTTTGTGGTTGAGAGCTTTAAAAATTCTTCATGTCTCGTTAATGCTCTCGTGACTACTTTCTCACTTTGTTTTTGTCAAAAGAATCTTGAGATTTGCCTTAGCTCATGAGATATGAATGCAGTAAAGGTAGTGAGTGAAGCAGTAGTCCACTCTCTCTTTTGGACTTGCCTTTTATACTGGGAGATTCAATCTTTTGAATCTCCATACCCGTTAGACACAACAATTCCTTCGTCCAAGAGTGGGTAGACTTTTTTCGTCCTTTCTGGCTTCGTACGGTACTTTCCGACCTAAATCTAGAAAGTCTTTTCTTTGCGTGTACGTCTTTCAGAACAGTAGTGTAGGAATTGTTTGTTCATTATCTCGTCTTGCTAAGCTTTCTCTGAGAATGCTAGAACGATCTGCTAGCCCTTCTCAGCAATCTGCTAAACTTTGTGTTCGGACTGCTTACTCCTTAGCAGTTGCTCAAGTTTAGCACTCGGTTCCTTTGACTCCGGATTGCTAGCTCCTCTAGTAATCTGCTTTCTTAGTACCCGACTGCTTACTCCTTAGCAGTCTTCTCAATCGGCTATTATCTCTAGTAGCTATCTGCTAGAAATACTTCTAGTAATCTAATCTATTACAACTCAAGGTTTAACCTATACAGGACATTAGACACAAGTTTCTAGACTATGCTAGTATTCAGCACTTGATCGACCAACTAGTAAGGTTTGATCCAACAAAACATTTTACAAATGATCCTAAGGTAAGAATTTAGGAATAATTTCCCAATACTTTCCCATCTTCGCGTTGTTCTCCATTGTCCTTATCCTGAGCTAAACACAGAAACACACAAATATGCAAGAAAATATGGATCTGGTCCTAAGCGACTCAGAAGCAGCTTGTCTGTAAAGACGAACCGCTCTGATACCACTTGTTGGTCCCCGATCACACTGTTTATATATGCAGCGGAAGTTTACTAATATCTTTCACTTATCTTGCTAAGGTCAAGACTTAGAAAGTGTTTATCTAATGTGTTTAATCTCGAGTTTTTGTTAGATTTATTGCAGATTATACTTCAACACTTGGTGTGTTAAGTTTCAAAGCACACAATATGCAACGTAACGAAATGAAAGCAGTAAATGAACACTGGGTTTATAGTGGTTCGTATAATTGTTCTACGTCCACTCTTCAGTCCTCCTGATTGAAAATTCACTACAAATTTATTACAAGGTCAGGCTTGATATCTAACATTGAGCAACTCCTCTGTCTGGTCAGCACGCACCTTCAAGCAACTCGATCTTCAATTTGCACCTTTGACACTCCTTAGAGTGAGGAAAAACCTCCCTTCTCCTCGGATGTTGACCTTGTGAGTTTAATAGTTCTTCCCAATACCTTTCCATGTGTTGGCTATAGCCCGTGATAATCATACTTGTAGAGCAAGGTGACTGCTAGATTATTTCTAGGATAGAAAGAATTCCAATGATAACCAAAGAAGAAACTTCAAAGGTCTCCAGCTTCGAGTATGAAAGCTTATTCAAAGCTTCAATCAAGTACAAGCTCGGATGTGAATTCGCTTATGTATTGAGAGTGTTAAGATCTCATTTGTTTTTTTTTTTTTTGTAGTAGAATTTTTTTTATAGGTGAAGATTCAAACGGTTATTTGAATCTTATCTGTTAGACTCAGAGGGTTTGCTCGCCAATCTCTGTTCTTCATTTTCCGCGAAGCGCAGAGACTCTTCAGGTCTCCCTTCTCTCTGATTGGCGATTTCCATATCTTGGGCGTCATTGTCAGAACGGATCTTTCAGTTTGAATCTAGAAACCTTCCTTGTGTCTGTTCATTATCCTTCACTCTGATTCCTCCAGTTTCCTTGTGATTTGGATAATTCTAATTCGCGACTTCGTATAGTGTGTTGATTATTGTTGTGTATCTGCTGGCAGTTGGAGGTCTGTTGATATGTCAGCAGTCTTGCTGAGATCTCAGCAATCCTGCTGAGATTTCAACAATCCGTTTGCTTCAATCCTTCAGCACTCTTGTAGGCATGTCCAGCATTCTTCTGAGCTTGCTAGGCTTTTACGAGCGTCTTTAGCAATCTTCAATTATGCTTATTCTTTCAGCATTCTTCTATCTTCAAATGTGCTGATTCTTTCAGCATTCTTTGATCTTCTATTCTAGTTCTATTACAAGTCGAGTATTCCTATACAGGACTTTTACAATTCAACTCGATACTAAGTTGCTAGAAACTAGATTAACTTGAGATTTGATACACCAAAACTAATAAACATACAATTAAGACTAAATGGTTATAATATTTCTAACAATATTCCTAACAGTCCTTTCTAAGATTAAAAATCATTAAAGAGTGGACCAAGACTTTGCCATCTCTTAGGTGAAAATTTGAGTTTGAGTTTTCAGCAAGGTATCTTCACCAGCTAGTAAATTTTTAAGCTCGTAAAATTTAGAAAATTCATTCAGAGTCATCTAATATGCATGTAGAATTAATAGAAACTGATAAGGAGTGGATTACCTCATCACCAGTTGCAAATCCTCATTCAAATTCAACAACATCTTCATTCTCCTCTCCAATTGCTTCCATAAACACGAGCAGCACCTCTTCCCTGACTCAACATCCGATGTGTAATAGCCATCATCGTAGTCGTGAATATTAGTAACCTCAATCCTTGACAGCATCACATTAGCAACGACCTTTATTTCTCTACGTTAGAAGATCTTCTTGAGTTTCTCTCTCTCTCCTCATCCATTCGTGTACATTCAAACTTGAGGTGATCAGGAGAGTTGCATTCGAAGCAAGAATTGGGGGTCCTCTTGATGAATCTTTTATCCTCGAGCTGAGGAGTCTCTGTCTTGCCCTTTGCTTTCTCCAAGAACTTGGTAAGTCTCCTCATCTGGTCTTCATGCTCTTCCACAGAGCTCTCTCCTTCTTTCTGATGGGTTTTGTATACTGAAAGCATTTATTACAATGTGTATACAACGGTTTATTTCTACTATCTGTTAACAATCGTACATGTATGAACAATGGTATCCTCTTTTCTCACCGATAGGGACGATCATACGGCGTGTTGTAGATCGCAGAAGACAGTATGATCACTTGACCTAGTGAGACATAAACCTGATCACAGCCGAGACAGCGTATGAGGATACGTCTGTCCGGATGGCTGCGGCATTGTCGGAATAAGTAGTCTGTCTTGGTTACTTGACATGCTGGTATGCAGAGGTGGCGTATTGATGGAACGCAGTGAGATATATTCGTCTGTCTGACATCAGCGAATAAAAGATCTCGTTATATTGATTGAGTCCAAACCCTAACGAAGGTTCAGGGGTTTGCACGGGTTGACTGTTACTTTGACTTGCCATGGTGGAGAGCCAACACAGCGCGTTCGTATATCCGCATCTTGGGTAACAGCCGTTCGTGTAGTACTGCCTGAGATTGAACTTAGGTAACCATATCCGAGTAATAGGATGGGGACATTCCCTGAGGAGCTCAATAACATTCATCGTGCCAAAGTCCTGCAGGCGGATTAACTTCAGGCACGAGTGATAAGGTTTGAGTGGTACTACTCAGGAATAATAAGATATTAATTAACTGTAGTTAGAGCTTGTCAGAGGCTCCGATTAATTAATGGATGTCCGGTAACCTTAAATATGGGGATTCTCAATTAATGCAACCCGTTCTCACAACGTGGTAATAAAGGGGTAGGTAAGTATTAATTCTGTGGTGAAAAAGAATTAATATTAATTAATTAATTGTGTCCTGGGTTGTGGACATGGGAATTAATTAATTTATAGGCCCACTTTATTATTTGCATTAGGTCCCAGGTCTGGCCCAACAAGTGTGCTGAATTGAGCCCAAATTGGCCCATTAGGGTTTCTAACCCTAGGTCTATAAATAGACAGCTCTCTCTCATAAGTTGTATGAGTTGAAACACAGTTGAAACACAAACCCTAGAGAGAGAGCAGAGGGGCACCGATTTTGAGTTCAAGGGAGGAGAATTTCGATTCTGGTCCTGCTCAAGCCACAGAACTACGGAGTCCTCACCAGTAGTAGATCTGACCAGCACCGGGAAACAGATCTGAAGACCTGATCTGGAGAACAATAGATTTCTTCTTTCCCTTTTCTTTATTGTCAATTTTCTTTAGAAATTAGTTTTCTAATTTCTGTTTCCGCAGAGAAATCGGATTGCTTGGTTGAATTGGTTCTTGGAATTCAAATGCAAAAGATCGGTACAGACACTACGGAATTACGGTAATCTCTCAATCCACAATCTTGTATTAAATTCATAGGAGCATGCTAGGGTTTTGAGAATATTTAATTATGAGCAATATCCATAGATCGATCCGGTTCAGTTTGGTTTTGGTGATTCGGTTCACGGTAAAACACTACAATTGGTATCAGAGCGAGGTTTCTTATTTATGGCTCTGTTGTTCATAATTAAATTTGATAATATGCATGTATTAATTTATTATTGTGGATGTTGGTTTTTGTTCCACGTGGCAACCCGTTGATTCAGCCCGCGGTGGTTTATCCGTGTAGGGCTGAATTATTTTGTAAAATCACGAGAAAATCCGTGATTTGAATAGTTTTGAAAATTGTAATAGAATAGAATTTTCTATAATTTCCAAATTATTGAACGGGTCGAGGACGAAGAACGAAGACGGAGCCGACGAAGGGATTTTTGTTTGCCTTAATTGTCCTCGTATGATATGTGATTTATTTATGTGCGCAATTAAGCATGTGTAGATAATAGGAAAAGCATGATTTACTGCTTTTATTATTTACAGCTTTCCAAGCATGCTTATGTGATCAATTTCTTTTGTTGGATTATATTTTGGGAATTTTTTGGCTTGTATTATTACATGCAAAAATTTGGAAAATATAATGACAAAAGGAAATTATGTGTGCGCATAAAAAAACCTTTTAAAAGAAAAATACTAAGCAGATTTTTTTAATTAAAATCAATAGACCTCCACAAAGCGGTCCTAGGCAGTAAGTGTTTTTCTCGTTCTAGTAAACGTCTACGAGTGTAGCTTGCTAGTTCCCGGAGGTGCATGGGTACGGTTGTTGGGATTTCTAGACAAACAATTTAAATCATGTGAATAGTGGGAGGGCTTTGCGTAAACGTCTACGAGTGTAGCTTGCGTAGACCTCTTTCACAAGTATTCTAGGATTGATTTAAATTAAAGATAACAAAAGCTTTGAGGGCTGTGCGGTATGGTTACGTGCCATGTTAAACTGTCTCTTCTGGCCGGAGTTAAATTTGTGTTTAATTGCTAAGAAGCATCTTAGAATATAATGCAAGAATTGCATCCCTGTTCTTGAGAGATGGCTTGGTCTAAGGTTTTCACTAATTATTAATTTCTAGTGTCAAAAGCATCCTGACATGGTAGTGAAATTAAATGGATTGGGGCTTAAAACCCGCAGTTCTGGTTGAGGGTGACATCGTAAACGTCTACGAGTGTAGCTTGCGGTGGGAACTCTTGGGTAATTAGTGGAAAACATTTGTATTTGATTTATTAAAAGGTTTTCAATGCATTTGTTTTCGAAGTTCAACATGTATGTTCTTATTTAAGATTCTTTATTGTTTCGGATATGTCTATGTCTACTATCGATCATATACTTGCTCTCAATCCTCTAACTGGTCCGAACTTCCATGAGTGGAGATATTGCATTGAGTATATTCTCCTGACTAAACAACACATGTTTGTTCTCACTATGATGCCACTTGCCCCACGTTACCTTAAAGTATCTAGACGTGAGAAGGAGTTCTATGACAGTTGGGTGGCTTCTGAGGATTTTACTTACAAGTTAATCTCAGATAACCTTTCTAGAGAACTTAAGCTCAAGTACATGGGCTATTGTAGCTCTGTAGGAATCTGGATGGACTTGGTGCGTACGTATGGTGAAGTGGAACGAACTGTCAACTGTGATCTCGTTAGAGACCTTGTCTGTAAGAGAATGGTTGATGGCAGTTCGGTGACACTGCATGTGATGATCATGGATAACACCATGAAACGAATCACACGTGGAGGTGGATGTATCAGTGATCGGGCTAAGATCGATATAATCCTGAACTCCTTACCGATTTCATTCTATGACTTTAAGAAGGATGTAGCTAAGATAAGTGAGTACTCTTTCAAGGAGTTGCTTACTGATCTCATAGCAGGACAGTCCTTTGTACCTTCATGGGAGTCTGAGTTATCAGATCTTGAGCATAGCTTGGGCACATTGAAAGATGTGGTTCATACTGTGTGCAAGAACATGATTGATCGCAGATCACGTGAAAGGAGGTCAAATGAAATGAAGAGGGTTGGTGTCACTTCAAGTGAGAAGGCATGCGGAAGCAAGGGACAAGGTACGTCATTTGCATTTGTAACAGAAACATGTTTAGCATCGGTTTCTACTCATTCATGGGTAGTGGATACTGGACCTACTGATCATGTTTGTTACATTTTGCAGGGGTTCACACCGAGGAGGGTGTTGAAGAATGACGAGGTTACCATCTCGATGGGGAACGCAGCACAAGTCAGTGCAGCTGCCATTGGAGATTTCACCTTGTACTTTGATGATTCTGTTTTAACATTGAGAGATGTTTTGTATGTGCCGGATTTTTGGCGGAATCTTATTTCAGTTTCCAAACTTTATGTTGATGGATATTCAATTATTTTTGATAGT
This sequence comes from Plectranthus barbatus, assembly GCA_026898455.1. Classification (NCBI taxonomy): domain Eukaryota; kingdom Viridiplantae; phylum Streptophyta; class Magnoliopsida; order Lamiales; family Lamiaceae; genus Plectranthus; species Plectranthus barbatus. Next base: position 465,275 of record JAPKLW010000197.1, read on the forward strand.
GGTGTTTCTATCATTGGTAATAACGGTGTTATCTATCGTGGAATGCTGAATAATTCTCTCTATGTTGTTAACTGTAATCATAAGTCTTCCGCAAGTATTGCATGTAATTCATCCGTAATTGATAATCGTAGGAAGAGAAAACTTACTTCTTCTGATGAGGATCTTACGTATCTCTGGCACTTGAGACTGGGTCACATCAGCTTGAAGCGGATTCAGAGACTTGCAGATGACGGTACATTGGACTTAGTCAAGGCTGTACCTTATCAAGTCTGCGAATCCTGCATCGAGGGCAAGATGTCAACTAGGCCTTTCAAGGCTAGTCAGTCTCGAGCAGAGGATGTGTTGGAGTTGATCCATTCTGACTTGTGTGGACCGATGTCCACGCAGACTCGTGGAGGGTACGAGTACTTCGTCACTTTCATTGACGATTACTCAAGGTACGGATATATTTACCTGCTTCGCTACAAGTCTGAATGCTTTGAGAAATTCAAAGAGTTCAAGGCTGATGTAGAAAAGAAGGTCGGGAAAACTATCAAGTCGCTGCGATCTGACCGCGGTGGCGAATACCTCGGTAACGAGTTTCTACAGTATTTGTCAGAAAATGGGATAACATCCCAGTGGACTGCACCGGGTACTCCCCAGCAAAACGGTGTAGTTGAAAAAAGAAATAGGACTCTTCTAGAGATGGTAAGGTCAATGATGAGTTATGCAAACTTACCAATTTCGTTTTGGGGCTACGCATTGGAGACAGCAGCTTACGTGCTTAATGTGGTGCCTTCTAAATCAGTTCCTAAGACGCCTGCTGAACTCTTTCTTGGTCGCAAACCTAGTTTGTGCAAGTTTAGAGTATGGGGCTGTCCGGCACACGTACTGTTGAAGGAACCTGATAAGTTAGAAAGCAGGTCAAAAGTAATACTGTTCATAGGGTATCCCAGGCAAACGAAAGGTGGTTACTTTTACTGTCCTGAGAGTCAAAGAGTCGTTGTTAGCACCAACGCTAGATTCTTGGAGGACGAGTATGTGAGTAATCACCGGTCAAGGAGTGATGTCGTTCTTCAAGAAATTGAGAACGAGAATGCAATTCCAAGGGAAGGGGAACGTGTAGATGTGGGTGCACCTGTGAGAGGTACAGCACCACAGACACGTTCTTCAGTGCAAGGTGCAGGACCACAAGTCACTGCACCTACTACTGACACGGCACCGATGCCTCGTCGCTGTGGGAGAGTGATTTTCCAGCCGGAAAGGTACATGTTTGTGGGTGAGTCTTCGGACTTGAGCCCGGAATTCGGACATGAGGACTCTGACCCGCTGACTTACGAAGAGGCAGTGCAGGACAAGGATGTTGCCAAATGGCAAGTCGCCATGGATTCTGAAATTGAATCCATAACTGCTATGGATGTATACCAGAAAACTGATTTGCCGGATGGCTTTAGGGCCATAGGGTGCAAATGGGTATACAAGAGAAAGAAAGGGGCGGATGGAAAGATCGCGGCTTTTAAGGCTAGGCTGGTGGCAAAGGGTTATAGTCAGAAAGAGGGCATTGACTATGATGAAACCTTTTCACCCGTAGCCATGCTCAAGTCCATCCGGATACTCCTTGCCATAGCTGCGCATATGGACGTCGAGATCTGGCAGATGGATGTCAAAACCACTTTTCTAAACGGTTACCTTGAAGAAGGTAGGGAGATCTATATGCAGCAACCCGAGGGTTACATAAGCAAGGGCGAAGAACATCTTGTCTGGAAGCTTAGGAAGTCCTTGTATGGACTCAAGCAAGCTTCAAGGTCGTGGAACTTACGTTTCAACGAAGTGATTAAATCCTATGAATTTGCACAGTTGGAAAACGAAAGTTGTGTTTACCGACTTTGTGTCAGTGGGAGCGTGGTCTTCCTTGCACTATACGTTGATGACATATTCCTATTTGGAAACAACGAGGGAGTGATGTCCGAAATCAAGGTTTGGTTATCCGAACAGTTCCAAATGAAGGATCTGGGTGAAGCTGGCTACATTCTTGGGATTAAGGTCTTACGAGATCCTAAAAGAAGAATGTTGAGCTTATCCCAGGCATCCTATGTGGATACTGTGATAGCCCGGTTCAGCATGCAACTCGCCAAGAAAGGCTTGCTACCTTTCAGACATGGCGTTCGTCTTTCTAGTGGGCAGTGTCCTCAGACACAGCGGGAGAAAGATGAGATGAGTCTTGTACCATATGCTTCGGTTGTGGGTAGTCTCATGTATGCGATGCTGTGTACCAGGCCAGATATCTGTTATGCCGTTGGCATGGTAGCTTGATATCAGTCTAACCCTGGACAGGACACTGGACTGCTTTAAAGCATATCCTCAAGTATTTGAAAGAACTAGGAATTTCTGCCTAGTTTATCAAAGTGAGGATTTGTGCCCTGTGGGTTATACGGACTCGGATTTCCAAGGGGACCAGGATGAGAAGAAATCGACCTCAGGTTATATGTTTACCCTGGGAGGTGGAGCTATATCTTGGAGGAGCTCAAAGCAGAAATGCATTGCTGACTCCACCATGGAGGCGGAATATGTCGCAGCCTCCGATGCCTCGAAAGAGGGGGTGTGGCTCCGAAATTACCTTTTAGAGCTGAGGAGCATCACAATTTATTGCGATAACTCTGGTGCGGTGGCAAACTCAAAGGAACCGCGGTCTCACAGGGCAAGCAAACACATAGAGAGAAAGTACCATATCATACGAGAAATCGTATCGAGGGGCGATGTGCTGATTAAGAAGATTGACACTGCTGACAATCTTGCTGATCCGTTTACAAAGAGCTTGCCGCAGAAAGTTTACGAAAGACATATTCGTGAGCTGGGTCTGAGGTGGATGCCAACCACTGATAGTGGTTAAAGATAGCAGACTAGATAGACGGACTGTATACTCTGTAATAGCTTAGTTATACTTTGAGTATAAGTGGGAGATTGATGGGTTTTGTATACTGAAAGCATTTATTACAATGTGTATACAACAGTTTATTTCTTCTATTTGTTAACAATCGTACATGTATGAACAATGGTATCCTCTTGTCTCACCGATAGGGACGATCATACGGCGTGTTGTTGATCGCAGAAGACAGTATGATCACTTGACCTAGTGAGACATAAACCTGATCACAACCGAGACAGCGTATGAGGATACGTCTGTCCGGATGGCTGCGGCATTGTCGGAATAAGTAGTCTGTCTTGGTTACTTGACATGCTGGTATTCAGAGGTGGCGTATTGATGGACCGCAGTGAGATATATTCGTCTGTCTGACATCAGCGAATAAAAGATCTCGTTATATTGATTGAGTCCAAACCCTAACGAAGGTTCAGGGGTTTGCACGGGTTGACTGTTGCTTTGACTTGCCATGGTGGAGAGCCAACACAGCGCGCTCGTATATCCGCATCTTGGGTAACAACAGTTTGTGTAGTACCGCGTGAGACTGAACTTAGGTAACCATATCCGAGTAATAGGATGGGGACATTCCCTGAGGAGCTCAATAACATTCATCGTGCCAAAGTCCTGCAGGCTGATTAAGTTCAGGCACGAGTCATAAGGTTTGAATGGTACTACTCAGGAATAATAAGATATTAATTAATTGTAGTTAGAGCTTGTCAGAGGCTCCGATTAATTAATGGATGTCTGGTAACCTTAAATATGGGGATTCTCAATTAATGCAACCCGTTCTCACAACGTGGTAATAAATGGGTAGGTCAGTATTAATTATGTGGTGAAAAAGAATTAATATTAATTAATTAACTGTGTCCTGGGTTGTGGACATGGGAATTAATTAATTTATAGGCCCACTTTATTATTTGCATTAGGTCCCAGGTTTGGCCCAACAAGTGTGCTGAATTGAGCCCAATTGGCCGATTAGGGTTTCTAACCCTAGGTCTATAAATAGACAGCTCTCTCTCATAAGTTGTGTGAGTTGAAACACTGTTGAAACACAAACCCTAGCGAGAGAGCAGAGGGGCGCCGATTTTGAGTTCAAGGGAGGAGAATTTCGATTCTGGTCCTGCTCAAGCCACAGATCTACGGAGTCCTCACCAGTAGTAGATCTGACCAGCACCGGGATACAGATCTGAAGACCTGATCTGGAGAACAACAGATTTCTTCTTTCCCTTTTCTTTATTGTCGATTTTCTCTAGAAATTAGTTTTCTAATTTCTGTTTCCGCAGAGAAATCGGATTGCATGGTTGAATTGGTTCTTGGAATTCAAACGCAAAAGATCGGTACAGACACTACGGAATTACGGTAATCTCTCAATCCACAGTCTTGTATTAAATTCATAGGAGCATGCTAGGGTTTTGAGAATATTTAATTATGAGCAATATCCATAGATCGATCCGGTTCAGTTTGGTTTTGGTGATTCGATTCACGGTAAAACACTACACTTTCTTGTAGGAGGTTGAGGTTGTAGGTGCCTCCTTCGTCGAGCTTGACTGACCAGCCGCTCTGTCAGTATAGAATGTCATCTTTGGCATCAATCTGATATACTTTTTGACAAAGTAAGCAACATCCTCAACATGTTCGCTTGGTGAACTGGTAGCACGAACAACTTCATTTTTGTTCAAATTTGGATATCTCATTCATGAGCTTGGAGTTGAGAGAATAACTCCTTAGTGGAGATCTTTGAGAGACCTTTCTCCTTCAAACTAGTTGTCTTGACAAATCTGTCCTCCTTCGACATTTTGAACAAAATCTCAGCATTAAGGTCTGCAGTAAAATATACTTTTTCCAACGCCTTTAGCTCGCTCACAATCGTGTTGAATCTTGCTTCCATAGCTTTGACACTTTTTTTGGGAAGCATTTGGAAAGATTCATATTGGTTAAGTTTATTTCGCTTCCTCTGCTTTTTCTCTTGGCATAGACAGCCAAGGTAATCTCAGACTTTTTCAGCGTAGTTGAACTGCATAATTTCTTCCTCCAACACCTCTGGACGTGCTCACATGATCAGCCTGTGAGCTATGGAATCCAACTGGGCACGTCTCTTCTCTTCTTATGTCCATTCGTCATATAACTTCTCGACCATCTCTAGTCCATCATCTCTGCCTAGATAAATGTTGGCCTTTACGATCTTGATTGGTCCACGTTTGATAACTTCAGCCATTAATGGGTATATACTTTTGAGCACTATGGTGGACCTTTTCTTCTATATGGCGAACTTCTCCACCAAGTATAGTGGAAGTTTTGTGGTGTTCATCTTGATAAACTTATAACTTGCTAGCTAATCACAAAAAAGTCCAAGGAAATAGGGATCTAGTACTAAGCGACTCAAACAGCTAGTCAATAAAGACCAACTGCTCTGATACCACTTTTTGGTTCTGAAATTAATTTTAATACATGCAGCAAAAATTTTACAAGAAAACTTACATTCACAAATTGGTTGTTCTCACCAGTTTGTGTCATTGAGAACTTGTTGTTAGCGAGTTTATGACTAGGTTTAGGTTTGAAATATACTTCAACACTTAGGTAGTGTTAAGTTTTAAATCCTTACGAGAAAGTAAATAAAATTGTAAATGCAAAAGGATTTATAGAGGTTCGGTCACAAATTCCCTACGTCCTCTCTTTAGACCTTAAGTCTGGAATACACTAAGATTCAGAATACAATGGTTCTTATGATCTATCGCAAGCTGATGAATGTCAGTGTCCACTAGTCTACTTGCTCACTCACCCAGAGCATTGTTTCCTCCGTTTTGCAGATTCGAAGTGTGGGCACACCATGCAACCTCTGTCTCTGAAACTTGGAAACTTTAAGATTCTTCCTAGAACAGATTAACACTTTTGCTAGACTCCCATAAGAATCACAACTTGAAGAAAAGTTGTGACTGTTGTGTTCTTATTTGAAGCATAAGAACACGAAGATGTAAACTTGTGCTTCGAAAGAAACAAGTCCAATGTCCAAAGATGTCATACAGTAAGCTTACAAAAGCCTCGAACTTTGAAAGCTTTAGAGTATAATTTGGCATTGCATGGTTTAAAATTCGGTACCTCCTTTTATTCGTATATCCTCTTTTGGGGACTTTTCATTTATTTATAGACTAAGTGTGAGAGGTTTGAAATTGTAGCCGTTGAGATGTAGTCCAATCAAATGCCTCTCTTATGTGAGGGACAAGTTGATTTTCTAGAAATCCTGAATATCCTCCTATTTTTTTACATCGAATGTTAACTTCATACATTGTGTCAGACGACTGTTCTAGTTAACCTGAGGAATCGAAAGTGGTTCAACACCAAGGTCTTTAGACTTTTAAATAATCATCATTCCTGTAGTCTAGCCTTTAAGAGGATTCTTCTTACTTGTTCTCTGTCTCCGTGTGCGAGAGTGATAGACTTGAGTGAATTGGTTATTTTTGTGCTCGTGACGTCAGCAAGTTTTCCTCATGTGAGTTCTCCAAACTGGTACTCGGAAATGTAGTAAGTTTCTTCTATCACCTTGCGAAGTCCAAACTTGTGGAAACTAATTTGTCTTGATATGTCCTATTACAACTCGATATACATCTTAAAAAGGACTTTACAAGATTGAATAGATTGGAAACACTTCTAAACTGGTGGTTTTTATACAATCTTTGACACATCAAAACATAACAATAAGGTATGAGTACTTCCTACCAGATAAAAAACTAGATCTCCTTAACTCCTTGACAATTTGACAACTGATCAACCATAAGAATGTCTTATCTGGAGTAGACCCAACTTGCAAGTCAATATTACAATGAGAAAAGAAAATATAAATAAATGATGGACTGAAACCCTATTTTATTTATAGAGTAAAGCACATATATCTTTTGTATGGAATAAGGCAACAAGTTTGAAAACCAGAACTTTTTTAAATGGATGATATTGCCCGACGGTTTCTACACAACATTCCATGAACTCCTTTTCTTGCATGATCCATCCCATGAACTTGAGTGCTCTCCAACCTCCCGCCATACTAGCACGTTCAACCTTCATTCACCTACGTTCTTGATTTTAATCTGCAATGCAAGGAAGTAAAAATGTGTAGAATACATATTCCTAATAATATGAATATTAGTCAATGAATATGGACACTTTTATGACCTTTTTCGCACATGATTCTCAAAGCCACGTTTTCATATTATGCTCCATGATTTCTTAACTTAGTTTCACAAGATAAACGAGAGAAATATTGTGAGCAACATTTGATAACAACAACAACATCCTTAAAAATAGGTAATGTAGTTCATGCATATAGACAATTTTCTATCATTTATTCAAAACATATCTAACCTATTTAAAAGGAATATTTTTTCAAATATTCTTATTAAAAATATATAATAAATATATTTAGATAAATAAATAAAAGTATGATAATAAGATTAAATAATATTTACAGATTTAATTTCGCAGGAAATCTGCAAAGTCAAAGTTGTTCAACTTTCTTAACAACATTTTATACAACATGTAGCATAACAATTCCCCATCAATCTTTATCATCTCCTTTTAAAAAAATAAAAAATAATAAATGGATGCTGAATATTAAAAAAATCATTTACGGACATAACAATATTCCTCATAACATTTTATACTACATGTAACCTAACAATCTTGCCTTAATCTTTATCATTTCCTTTATTAAAAAAATGAAAAAACAATAAATGGATAATGAAAATTAAAAATATATATATTTACAATTTTAAACCGGAAAGAAATTGCACATAGGAAAGAAGATGTTCCCGTTAGAATCAGCGGATGAGTGATAATTAGAAATCAACCAAACCAAATAGTTAACGAAATAAACAGATAAGATTCGTTAAATTCTTTTTTTTATAAGTGTTATTTTACATGTTTAATTTATAAAATAAAACTAGTATTACATTCACGTCATACGTGGGAATTCTAATTATTTATATTATAATATTAAATTTAATATATTATTTATTGGAAAATAATATAAATATTGTTGGGGCCAGGCCCACGGGGCCTAGGTCCGATAAGTACATCGGCCCAAATGATGACTTGGCCCAACCAGCAAGCCCACCAGGAGCGACAAAAGAACGGAAAGCGTCCAAGTTGAGAGGTCTACACCGAGGCGCTCCCTTCCTCGGTACCGAGCTCTCGAAAGGGTCGGTACCGAGGCGCTTAAACGAGAGAAACCCTAGTAGCCCAGCGGCGCATGACCGTTATGAACCCTAATCGACCCCGAAAAACCCGGAGCTGTTCCGCGAATTGCGGCGAGCCGCAGGTCGTCGGCGCCTAGGGTTAGATGGCACGTCCCCTCCCCTGTCTCGTCTATAGATAGGGGTGGAGAACCCATTTTTTGTATCGAATTTTCCCATTACTAAAACTATGTTGTAACTCTGCCAATTTTGCTACCGATTTGACATTAAATTCCAGATTGCCGTCTCATTCTCGACATTTTAACTACTGCTTTATTTCGATTCGTTCGTTTTATCATTGTTACTTTTGTTATTTCCAGACAAAGTTCCAAGAGCTCCTATTTTTCGAAATTCGAACCTCAACATTTGGCGCCCATCGTGGGGCTCTAAGGGCTATTTTTTGACTTAATGGCTGGTAACAATGAAATAACGAGAAACCAAAGCGGGAATCCGATCAAGACCCCCCCGACCGGACCCAAAGGAACTCACGAGCTCGTCCCTATAGATGAGCTGGTCCGACAAACCCTACAAACTGGTGGTACCCAGGCCATTCCCCCAGATATGCTGAACGCCGTACTAATACGTCTCATCATGGAATCTGAGGAGAACAAAAAACTCGTGAAGGAGAAGGACACCGGAATTATGGATTCGCACGCCACAAACCACTCACTGCGAAAAGAGAATCACCAGCTCCACCAGGAAAAGGAATGAGCTCAAAGGAATCAACAAATCATCGAAGAACCTCCTACGGGCAACAGACACGCCGATACCCGTAGGAACCTCGCACAGGAGCTGGAGGATGTCATCAATGTCGACCCGCTCAATGGAGAGAATCTTGGATGCGACATTTTGGGGGCATATATTACCCGACCGACGGAGCGCTTCCCCACCGAGCAGCGCAGATCGACCGAGCCGAGGAGCGAGTACGAGAGGCGACATGAGGCTCGAATGGCAAGCTTTGAGAGATTTCTCACCAGGATCCTGTACGTGATTCCAACAGACGCCCAGATACCTCGTGATAACTACGCAGATTTGCCATTCACGCCTGACATCACCAATACGAACGTCCCAGCAAGGTTCGTTCCTGCTGTACGATGGTACAACCGACCCTGAGGACCACGTCGCCCTATATAAACAAAAGATGCTGACCACGTCCATCCCCGACGACCTTCGCGAAGCATGCATGTGCAAGAGCATCGAATCCGGCCTTACGTGTCGACCCCTCCAGTGGTTCATCAACCTACCGAAGAATTCCTACTCCACCTTCTCCGAGCTGCACATGGCCTTCCGGAAGCAATATTCGAATTACAGGCAAATAGCCAAACATCCATATGCGCTAAACTGTATACGCATCCACAAGGGAGAGTCGCTAATATCGTACGTATGTCGGTTCAATTAGGAACTCACCTTGATACCGAACTGCCCTCCTCTGACCAAAGTTTTCGCATTCAAGAACGGGCAGGACGTGACGTCAAAGCTCTACTGTGATCTGACCAGCCACCCTTGTTACGAGATGGACTCAGTCGTCGCTCAGGCTTGGGCCGAAATCAATTAGAAAGAGGACGAACCGAACCGCATCGCACGTATGAACGAGCAAAGAGCGTACGAGTTAGCCGACCCGTACAAAAGAGATCAACCCAAAAAAGAATCCTCAAGTTCAAGGTATGTCGATCGAAAAGATTTTCGAAGCGATTGTCGGTCAAGACGCAATCATCCTTTTAGCCGGACACCTCGGGTCGGTGAAGTGCCCTACAATCTCTGTATCGACCAGAACTATCTGGTCAACAATATACTCAAAAGCCTCGGCAATGCAATCAGATGGCCGGGGAAGATGAAATTAGATCCAAAGACACGGGATGAAAAGAAGTTCTGTGGTTTCCACAACGACCACGGACATAAAACCGAGGAGTGTCAGGCCTTTCGCCTGGAGGTTCTAGAGCTCCTAAAGAACAGCTTCCTCATAGAATATCTAACCAACAAGGGCAAGAACACGTGGACGAGGGGAAGGCTGACCAATCCAGCCGGGAACACTGACCCTCAAAACAAACCCCAACCGGCTGAACGAACTATCCATGTCATCGTAGGAGGTTTCAAGATCAGCAGCAAGTCACGTTCGGCAGCTTAAAGAGCCCATCGAGTACTCAACTAAGAGCCTCACCACATCGACTCCGTGCAAGGCCACGAGGCGATCGAGTTCACTAGCAATGAGGTGCTAGGTCTCGTTCACCCTCACTACGATGCACTCGTAACATCTCTACTAATCTCCAACTGTCAAGTGAAGAGGTTACGTGTGGACAACAGAAGCTCGGCGAATATCATGTTCCTCCAAACCTTAAAAAAAATGCAAATCCCGATGAGCAAACTTGAACAGCTCACCATAACATTCTACGGTTTTAACGGCGATCAACAACGAACCGTAGGGGAAATCACATTACCTATGTACTGTGGGAGACTAAACCTGGACGTGAAGTTCAAGGTGGTGGATACCGTCTCCGCACACAATGCCATCTTTGGAAGACCCTAGATCCACGAGCTTAAAGCAATCCCATCGTCATACGATCAAGTCCTGAAGTTCCCTACTCCTTGGGGAATTCAGACGATCAGGGGTGAACAAAACGCCTCGAGAGACTGCTATTACACAAGCTTCAGAGTTGTATGCGCAACAGCACAAGTCGACATTGACCCCTCAGCTCGGCCTGAAGCCGAGGAGCTAGAAGAAATCGCATTAGACGACACCAATCTAACCGGAACAACATTTATCGGAGCAGAACTCGCACCAGATGTCCGGAGCGAATTCACAGACTTTCTCTGCCAAAAGGCCCACGTCTTCGCTTGGTCTCACTAGGATATGACGGGAATTGACCCTTCTGTTACCACGCACCGCCTGCAGGTCGTTCCCAACTGCAGGCCCGTTCAGCAAAGGTGGCCGAAGTTCTCCGCAGAAAAGAACCAAGCAATCAACAAGGAGATTCAAAAACTCCTCAAAGTCGGGTCTGTTCGATAGGTGCACTTCCCCACATGGCTCGCCAACGTAGTCATGGTAAAAAAGAAGAATGGCAAAAATAGGGTGTGCATCAATTTCAACAATCTGAAATGGAGTGTTCGAAGGATCCCTATCCACTACCTCATATAGACGCGATAGTAAACGCGAAGGCAGGCCACAAGTTGCTCTATTTCATTGATGCCTTCTCTGGATATAACCAAATATAAATGCACCCCGACGATCAGGAAAAAACTGCCTTCATCACCATTCAGGGTATTTACTGCTACAAGGTAATGTCGTTTGGACTAAAGAATGCGGGCTCAACATATCAGTGCTTAGTGAACTCCATGTTCAAGGAAAGAATCGGCAAGACAAGGGAGGTTTACATAGACGACATGCTCGTCAAGTCAATCTGCTCGAAGGACCACGTGACCCACCTTGAGGACGCCATCCGAACATTGAAACGGTACAACATAAAACTGAACCCAACCAAGTGTTCGTTCGGGGTATCCTCTGGCAAGTTCCTCGGACATAGAGTGACGTGCAGAGGAATAGATGCAGACCCCGCGCAGATCAGGGCCTTCTAGGGGATAGAGCATCCTAAAACGCCAAAGGAGGTACAGAAGCTCAACGGTCGCCTTGCCACCCTTAGCCGCTTCATATCGTGCAACTCAGAATGGACCCACCCATTCTTCAACACGTTGCGAAAAGAAAAAAATTTTGAATGAACCGATGAATGCGCGAAAGCGCTGGAAGATCTTAAAGCTTACCTGGCCAGTCCACCGCTACTCTCCAAACCCATAAACGAAGAAACATTATTGCTCTATCTGTCAGTATCCGAGCACGCAGTCGGAGCAGTCCTAATAAGGGAAATAGAGGACAAGCAGCATCTGGTACACTACGCTAGCAAATCTCTGCTAGATGCCGAAACGCGGTACACCGCGCTAGAGAAGCTCACGCCGGCACTTGTAAACGCCGCTCGCAAGCTACGTCCATACTTCGAGGCACACCCTATCAAGATGATCACCTCGTATCCTATACGCGCCACACTTTCCAAGCACGATCTCTCGGGTGACTACTCAAATGGGCCGTCGAGATCAGTGGTCATGGAATCCAGTACGAACCCCGAACAACCATTAAATCAAAAGTCCTAGCAGACTCATCGCCGATTTCTCCACCAACTTCCAGCTTAAAGTGGAAAACAAAGTCGCCAGCACGACCCGGGTTGACATTGATGTGGGCCTATGGTCCCTGAGGATCGATGGTGCTAGACATACATGGCAATGGGGCTGGAGTGGTATTAACCGACCCACAAGAGGAGAACTATGAATGAGCCATCCGATTGGATTTCCTTACAACTGATAATGAATCTGAGTACGAGGCCCTCATTCAAGGAATATGGCTGGCTTTAGAACTTGGGGCTCATCGAGTACGAGCAGAAAATGACTCTCAACTGATCGTCAACTAGATGGATGGCACGTACGCCGTGAAAGAAGAATGACTAAAGCTGTATCACTCCGCAGTCCGGGAGCTCAAAGATAAAATGGACGAGTGGGACCTACGTCATATTCCCCGCGAGTTAAACGCCCGAGCAGATGCCCTACCAGCCTAGCTGCCGCCAGGTCTTCACAAAGCACACGACCAATCCCAGAAGTGTGGTTATCATCACTATCTGTCGCCATCAAGGACCACATCACCCCTATCAACCACAACGGAGGCGATTGGAGAGACCTCCTGATCTAACATTTAACAGAGGGACCTCCCCCCAACGACAAAAATGAGGCAATTAAAATTGAAAGGATGGCTACCCGATTCACCATGATCGGCGATAAGTTGTACAGACGGTAATTTGGAGGTCCCCTCTTCCGTTGTATTGCCTCTCCCGAAGTCGAGTCAGTACTCTCATAGATACACGAAGGCGACTGTGGCAACCACGTCGGAGTTCGGTTGCTCTCCCACAAAATAATCTTGGCCGGATTCTGCTGGCCAACTCTGAAGAGAGACGCCACCAACTACGTCAAGTAGTGTTACAGCTGCGAACGTTTCGAGTCATCGACCCACCAAAATGCTGAACCACTACACGCATCGATAACTCCGTGGTCGTTCATGGTGTGGGGGATAGACCTAGTAGGCCCCCTCCCCAAAGGAATCGGACAAAAGGACCACATACTAATGGTGACGGACTACTTCACCAAATGGGTAAAAGGCGAGGCTCTGGGAAAAACCCTAGACCTAGAGGTCATCAAGTTCCTATGGAAGCACATATTATGCCGATTCGAGACTCCCAAGGAAATATGAACCGACAACGAGCGACAGTTCACTAGTGATAGGATGCAGACTTTCTGCAACACCTACAGGATAAAGTTGACATTCTCGACACCACATTATCCCGAAGCAAACGGGTTGGCGGAATCAACAAACAAAACAGTGATTGCCACCTTCAAGAAAAAGTTAAACCCTCACGACTCAAGATGGGTAGAGGAACTCCTGGCCGTGCTATGGTCCTACCGCACTACACTATGAACTAAACCGGCGCAACCCCTTTCTCCTTAGCATACAAAAACGATGCAGTGGCGCCCGTGGAAGTCCTTGCTTGTACCCCAAGAGTAAAGCACTCCGACGAACAGACTAATGCTGAACGACTCTAAGCCAATCTGGAACTAAAAGATGAGATAAGGGATGATGCGACAACCAATGCCTCCAAGCGCCGACGCCAAGTCAAAAGGTTCTACAACAAGAAGCTGAAACTCAGAAGCTTCGAGGAAGGGGATTTAGTCCTAAGGAGGGTGTTCCAAAACACAAAAGAGTCCGATGCGGGAAAGCTAGCCCCTAATTGGGAGGGTCCTTACAAAGTCACTAAGATAATAGGACACGGGGCCTACCGACTCGAGACAATAGAAGGAAGAGAAATAAAAAATAGTTGGAACGTCAAACACCTGAAAAAATACTATTAATAGTACACAGATACGCTTTTCTTACCCTACCCCTTTATATTCTTTCAATTATCATCTTATTGACAAAACCATTACTAACTTGATGCATCGCCCACCTTGACCTTCGTCCACTCGTCATGCAGCTAAGTATAAAGGACGATACTGAAGCAGTAGTATGGTCGAGACCGATTAGCATGACTCTTCAGCACCGACCCGATGGTGCACACTACCCCTCACAAATCATTCGAATGACTAACTATTCGCAGATAATACGCGAAGTAGCGGATAAGGCCAACACAACCATACAACAAAGCAAGTACTAAAGCAAAAAAACATTTAAAGGAACCAACTATAGGTTTGCATTGCGACGAGAATATGAAAACATAGAATAAAGTGCTGGAATGTTGATAGATGCAAAGTAAGTAGGTACAAGTTCATGCAAAAAAGATATAAAAGACAAATTTAAGAAACGACATCATCCTCGGTCGTCTTCGGAAGCTCCCCTTCGTTACCGTCATTCAGAAAGCCCTCGACTTCCTTCTCCTTGGAGCTCTTCACACCCTCAGAATCTTTGACCGGATCCTTTTCAATAATCTTCGAGTCAGCCTCGGGCTTCGGCGCTTTGATATTGACCGTGGGAGAGGTCGGACGGCATGTGATATTATCCAAGTCGATCTTTGGGCACCTTCGACCGACCAAGGTACATACAGAGTTGGTGACCATGCCTACCAAGAGATCGAAGGTCGGCTTGAAGAAAGGGTTGGCAACGATGAGCTCCATATTAACCCCATCGTCAGCCTTCAACGCCTCGACCTCGGCTTCATGCTCCTTCTGTGCGCGCAGCCTCTCCTCCTGACTCTTGTGAAATTGAGTCTTAAAGGACTCAAGCTCCGCGTCCTTCTTGGCAGACAAAGCACTGAAATCATCCATGGCCCTCTGTAACTCGTCCTCCAACACCTTGCTGCGAGTTATCAACTCGGCTCGCTCTTTCTTAAGCTCTTCATACTTCTTCCTCCACGCTTTGGAGTCGAGCCGAGCATCCTTCAGCTCCCCAGAGAGCTGAGCAAGTTTGTCAGCTAGGTCCTTCCGCTTCTCGCGTTCGGTGGCGAGGTCCTTCCTCGACTGGATGATCCCCTCACTCGCCAAATATAAGGACTTGATTAGCTTCTCAGTATACACGGTGAAATGGCGAGTGGTCTGCAAACAGAATGGAGATCAGACGACGAGATATTATACCAAGGTTCAAAGATAGAAAAATTTATTATTTGCAGCTGCATCTCCATCAGAATGGACTTGCGGGCGTAGGCGCTGTTGAAGTCTTTGGCCTTGATATCACTATGCAAGACCTTCTTAACATAGATGGCGTAGGCTGACAAGGAGGAGGAAATGTCAGCCATAGAGCCCGAACCTGCCAGATCAACGTCAAGCCTCCTCGGCTGCTCACATGAACCTGAGCGCGCCCTAGAGTCATCACCCGACTCGGGGGTCTTCCTCTTTCTTTGGTCGCCCCTCCTCGGAGGCGAAGAATGGCGGGTCGGTGGAACAGGAGGTATTGGAGGCAGACCCAAAGTGTTCACACCCAACGGCCTATCGATTGGTTAGAAGCTCGAGGAGTGTCCGAGGCGTGCTTCTTTGGTGGTGGTTGCCACTCGGTCGGTGTCAAGGAGCTTTTTGCTCTTACGCGCTTCTGCGCATTCATTGCAGTGAGCAAATTTACAGGAGACAAACCGGCCATATCTACTGGGAGTGGCTCTTTCTTCCCCTTTTCGTTCGTCCAATGCTCCGCACACTCTTCTTGCCTCTAACCGAGGTGAATTTGCGGTCCTTCCTAGAGTCTGAAACCTTGATAAGATGGTTCTCCTCAGTGGTGAGGACCATCTACTTGTATCCTGCAAAACACACAAGGAACATGGTCAGCAACCGAAAAGTTAGATACACAGAGCACCACACTTGGACAAAATTTTGCACTTATAGGTACACCACCCTCGGACAAGAACTCTGGGTCAGTGTGACTCATCGAGGCCCATATCCACTGGTTCTTCCACCGAGGAGTATTCTGTGCACACTTAGTAATCATTGGCTCTGACAGAGAATCCCTCTTCGACAAGAAATTGTACCCGACTTCAATCGAGCAAGGCGATATAAATAATGCCACTCCCGAAGGGTTGGATAACTGAGCTCCGCTTCATAGAACACAAGGAGAGTCCCAGCATGTGACACCAGCTTATCGGTGCAAGCTGGAAGGGGGCCGAATCGTAAGGTAAAAGCATGGCTCGGAAAAAGGCGTGCGGCATAAAAGCAATCCCATACTTTATATCGGGCAAAAAGAATGCCACATCATCAATACACAGCGGGTGGCAGCATCTTTCCTCGAGCTTGGGAAGCGTGTACTTTATTTTGTGACACGCAACGCCCTTCGAGCTCCTCTTCACACCCTCTTCAGTGGTGAGGGACACCACTTGCCGAACCGAGTCATCACGATTGATCTGGTCTTTCTTAATGAAAGACATATCTCTGACCATAGGCACGAACGAATATCTCCTCGGAGTCGAGGTCCATGATAGGCGGCTGGCGCTCAAACCATGCTCTCTCGGAACCCGAGGAGATGACCTCCCGATAGGGCGAGTTTCTAACCCCAGCTTCGCTCGAACTCGAAAAGGAGGAGGGCTCCAAAGCAATTACAACCGAAGCCATTTTTGCCAAGAAGCTGAAAATGCAACAAGAACACAAATACACAAAGATTGGCAAGAAAAAACGTAGGTCCCCTGCAAAACGAAAAGAGAAACAGAAAGAAATACACATGCATTCGAAGAAGAAAGGGAAAGAACATCACGACTTCAGGAGACACACTCAAAACAAAAGAACAACACACGATTAACGTGCCCGAACCAACCATGCACTCCAAGTGCAATCGCAAAACAATACCTAGCTATGCAGACGACCATCCCAGGACAATACCAAATAATTCACAAATCACAATCTAACACACACGACGATAAATACGCGAACAACGCAGGGCGGTGCGACTAAAAGAGGAATAACAAAAATGAAAATTGGCCAGAATCAGCATAGAATAATGCATAACAGAGCCACGAAATAGAACGAAACCTAAAGCGGATCAAACTAGAGTTCACACTGAAATGCCACCGAAAATCACAGCCCTCCACACAACACAAACTCCCAATCGTTCCCCCTACACTACGCCGCATATGAATCGAGAAAAGGAAAATCATGTATGCAGAATCAAGATAGCTAAACCCCTGATCACCCAAATCCCGATCGACTACAGATGGTAAAGCGAGACACGCACCCATATATCATACAAGAAAAATAGACAATCAACGAAAGCAAAGATAAATCAAAGCAAGTCTACCTTCAAAGTAAAAGCGGTGACCGGAGACAAAACAAATTATTGCTGTAGCAGTCGCCGGAGTGGTAAGCACGCCTTGCAGGAACAAATTTGCTGAAAAAAGAGAGAAATCGAAGACCAATTGAAGGCAAAGTGTCGAATGAAAAATCGTTAACCCCTATTTAAACAAAAACCGTTCAAGTCCCTCAAATTGCCCTTGAAGTTGCCGGAAATTACAAGCGTGCCATCGCAAAGGCGGCAAACTCAAAAATCACTCAAAATCAAAGGGCTCGACACCGAAGACTCTGGGGGCTCGCACCAGACCCTCGAACACATCGGGCCCGACCCGCTCAGCCAGCAACCCTTGGCTGTAGATCCCCTTTCATGGGAAGAACTCTGAAGCAATCGACACTACTAACGGGAATATGGGGCTTCTCCGAGAAACTTGCAAGTGTCTCACAATCCGCTAGAACTCCTCCTGCAAATGCTCCCCGGATCCTAAACAGAGTGCATGAATGAGAGTATCGCTCTGTGCAAGAGAACATTCCCTGGAATTATTTTGACCCACGCGAACTCCGGACTCATGCATTGGCCCATGGGGCGGCATCTCGATGCCACGCGATACAGCCATACGCTTGCATTCCCAAGGAATCTTCGTATAGGCCTAGGGTAGTATCTCGGCTACTCCCTACCGGAGCTGGTCTCTCCGGAGGCATCTCTCGGGCTAGAGGATAGTCTCTTGGATACCTTAAAACTCCGTACTCTGTAACGCTTCTCGACCGAAATTTTGATTCTAGCACCTATTCTGGACATGACCAAAAAAGGCAATTGTTGGGGCCAAGCCCACGGGACCCAGGCCCGATAAGTACATCGGCCCAAATTATGACTTTGACCAAGCAGCGAGCTAACCAGGAGCGACAAAAGAACGAAAAGTACCCAAGTCAAGAGGTCTACACCGAGGCACTCCCTTCCTCGTACCAAGCTCTCGAAAGAGTCGGTACCGAGGCGCTTCAAAGAGAGAAACCCTAGTAGCTCGGCGGCGCACAACCGTTATGAACACTAACCGACCCCGAAATACCCGGAGTTGTTCCGAGAATTGCTACGAGCCACGGGTCGTCGGCACCTAGGGTTAGATGGCACGCCCCCTCCCCTGTCCTGTATAAATACGGGTGGAAAACCCATTTTTTGTATCGAATTTACCCATTACGAAAACTACGATGTAACTCTGCCAATTTTGCTACTGATTTGACATTAAATTTCTGATTGTCGTCTCATTCTCGACATTTTAACTACTGTTTTATTTCGATTTGTTCGTTTTATCGTTGTTACTTTTATTATTTCCTGACAAAGTTCCAAGAGCTCCTATTTTCCAAAATTCGAACCTCAACAAATATCTACAATTCTTAAACTAAAAAATTATTTAATAACGCATATTATTTATATATATATATATATATATATATATATATATATATAGAGAGAGAGAGAGAGATCCACTCAAGTGCTAAAATTATAGTTTATGCTAATTAGGAATGAATATCAACCATTGGATTGATAGTATCAATGGTGGATATTAAAGCATCAAAGATTAAAAAATTAAGTATAATTTTCGTCCGTGCTTAATTGCTTTGTAAATCATGCTTTATAGAATTAAGCATGATTTATAAACCAAAAAAACATAAAATATGGAAAAATGTTTCAATCTTAACCATTGATTTTTTTAGATGAGTGGTGTAGATTCATTCCTATTTAGCACAAACTAATTTTAGTATGTGATCCACTCCCTATATATATATTTAGACTTATATTTACTTTGATTAATTTACGAAATTTATATTATATGCATAAATTAAATTTTTAATGTAAACAATATTGATATAGTATTTTTTTATTTTTAATTACTATACTATTTAAATGAGGTGTATGTGTTTTGATGCGACTCGAAAATATGGCTAATTAATAATTGACAAAGCACTTAATCACCTGCGCACTCTTAGATCAAAATTTTTAAATTATTTTTTTGGTTGATATGAAGGGCTTCAATTCATAATTTTTAATTTTAATTGTTAAACAATTTTCATTATTTTGCATTATTTGAAAATTTTTCATAATGTTATTATTTAAAAATTTTAGTTTCCCACCAATTACTTCACTTTCTCTCAATCTCTTTAAAATAAACTTTCGTAATTTATGTATGCTAAAGATTCTTTGTTACTTCATTATATTTAACTACATGCATTGATGCATACTTTACTACTCTCACATATGTTAAAAATTCATGCACTAAATTACCCTCGTTACTTCTATAATGACTTCAATCATATTAGGATATCACACTACGGTCGGTGATGACTCTTGTACTTCATTAATAGCAATTTTGATATTAAGTCAGTTATCTCAATGATATTGATCTATATACAGTATTATTTGGTCATCGATAGTACATACCTCATACTAATTCGTATTAGTATCATATTGTTTTGCGTTTGTGAGTTTAAGACTTCAAATCAAAATAACTTTATCATTTCTGTTTCTTAGTACAAAATCATATTTCCTCTTTGACAATTATAACATGACGTTATGTCTCAACTCTTCTACTTTTCACTGAATTCATTTTTTATTTTTCCACTTTATTTTACGTGATTATCAGTTTATTTCTTTGATGTGCCTTATCCCTTCATTGATTGCATATTTTCGAAATGATTTGTTTAACGGTAAAATAAATATTCTCAAAGTCACATGCATTTCAAACTTTTCATGTTTTCAATGCAATAATAAGCAACATATCTATTTTATGTAGGGTGTATCACAACAATATTTTTCAAACATAGTTACTTTACTTAATTATTTTTAAGCCGGAGCTGGGATGAACAACCTAACTTGAGAATCATCAACTAAACTTTTTGCAACTGTTCATTGTAAAATAAAGTATGCTATGTTGTTTTAATACATTCACCACACATCAAACAAATCGATTTTATTTTACAAACTCCTCAAATAAGATTTTCATTAGTAGTTGTGTTTGACACTTGCTCTTGAAACCTGTATTTCTCTCATTAAACAATATATAATAATCAATTTCATGTTTTGTCTTCTTGAAACTATACATATATTGAAGTGTGATGCATTAACAATATTTCATATTTTATTTCGGTTTTGTAATGTGACATTTTAATAATTTTTTAATTTTATCATATTTTACAATATAGCGTGACACACTAATACTTTTGTAGTACTCTCACATCTTAATATTTCACATTAGAATTTATTTTAGCTATATTGTGATGTCGTAATTTTTTTCTCAATTTTATTTCATTTTAAAAAATAACTTGACCTTCATAAACAATCTATTAATTTATTTTATCTTAAAACTATTAGAATATTCATTTTTTTTATCTTTCACTCTACTGTACAACTTTATATTCAAATAAATTTTGAATTTTAATGCATTAAAATAAAAAAATCCATATTTCTTTACCATTGTTTTAGATTTAATTTTAAGATACTCTAACATTACGTATAAGAATATATAATAAAATAATATAAGATTAATTGATAGATAACTTAAGTAAATATTTGAGAAGATCTTAAATAAAAAATTATTTTGGTATATATATATATATATTAAATTATGAAATATATAATTTCTAAAAAAAAATTATAATATATATTTTTTAAATTTCTTAGAGAATAAATATATTTCCACTTCATAATGAATAAGCTTAATTAGTAGTTCAATTAATAAATTATAAGTACGACTGTAATCTTACAATCATATGTGTTGGTCCCGAAATCCGAGTGCAAAACTGTGCAGCGGAAGGTATATAAAATGCAGCGAAAGTAAATGTGACGGTTGCACTAGTTCGCATAAAAAGAGTATAGTCAGTTTTGTGTGTCGAAAGCTTAAGCTTAGGTCTTTGTTTACCTTATGTCAGTTTCACAGTATATACAATTCAATACTTGGACAAGTATTGAAGGTTTCAATAGTCATTTTGTGAAACTATTAAAACAGAGCAAGTATGATAGAAAGCAATAAACAACACACATAATTTATAGTGGTTCGGACTTCAATATCCTACATCCACTCTTCAGACCCAAAGTCTGGATAATTCACTAAATAAATACAAGCCTCCTACGATCTATATACAGTCCGTCGGCACCTCCGTCTTCTGGTCAGCTGTGGCACTTCAGTCTTCAGGTTGAAGTGGGGACGCACCCCGTAGCCTCCTTCCTGGTGGTTGGATGTTTACTAATTCTTCCTAGAATTGTTGGATATTTACTCATTCATCCTAGAACTCAGGTGGTTGGCATACACACGTGAGAATCAGAATCTCATACTAGGAAACTAACTGTTATGAATATATCAAAGAAAGATATATTCACCAAGAAGAGCTTTAGCTTAATGCTTCAGGTGCTAGGACAAGTTAGCACGGTAGGTAACTTGTGTCAGAGACTCAAGTCTCGTGTAAAAAATCAAGGAAATTCAGAGAGTTTAGCTGAGAGATGAGCTGAAAAATGCTCTCTGTCTTCTCAAGACTTTCAAATTTTGAATTCTGTTCAAGTAACCTTTTAAGGTTGGGAGGGCAGGCCTTTATATAGAGGAGGACCCTTCGCATTTTGAATTTCTATTGGTTAGACACATAGATCCAGACGTTAAACTCATGGATTGTATTGTCCAATCGTATCCCATGCCTTAGTTCTCCTTTCTGCTGTGCTCAGCTGCGTTAGTGTACTATACACTTATTTTATGTCAGACTTCTTTTCAGCCCGAAGAATCCCCGTTTGGATAACCTCATACTGACATGGGCATATATGAATGCATGAGTCTGACTGAGCTTCGACAACATTCTAATTGCTCAATCCTTAAAGGTAAAGGCTCTCATACTGACTTTTCAAGGTCAGTACAACTTAGTTGTTGATCCCAGATCAGAGGGCATATAAAGTGCAGCGGAAGTATAAAAATTGAGAACTTGCACTTTAACTTAAACAGTTCAGCTAATAATCGACACAATTTTATTTAGCAGTTTTAGCAGTTCTATTCACGTTGGCCAGTAGATTGTTCTAATAGTTTTGCAGTTGCAGACAGTAAACAGTTTATGTAGTTTAAGCTATACTAGAAAACTGTAAAGTGCGTAAAGAAAAAAAATTATGAACGACGCAGGATATTTTATAGTGGTTCGGAGCCTTAAGTCCTACGTCCACTCTTTGGATATCAGATCCGGTAATTCATTAAGTAATGAAAATTAACTCCTCACGATCTATAGCCAGTTGTTGTAGAGACCTCCGTCCACAGCAAAAAAGATCACTCGCCCCGGTAGTTGTACTTCACTCCTTCTTCAGTCCGTCGAAGGCTCTGCGTCTTCTCTGTGGACCGGCTCAAAGTTGGACTGAGGATAAACCTCCATTTTCCTCCTTTGGTAGGTTGGATGGTTGAGTACTTCCCAGAACTTTCGCAGGTTGGCAGTTGCCCGTGATAACCTACACTTCCTTTGCAAGAACAGGTTGCTATGTTGTTATTCATAGAATAAGAACACCAAAGTAGTAGATTAAGTCAGCTGACTCAATCCTCGTGTACCCAGGGAAACAAGGAGAATCTCCAAAGATTCTATAAGCAATGAATGTTTTGTGTTCAATAAATGAACCACGATGTTAATGCATTCTCTCTTGAAAGTGTTTAATGTCTTAAGCTTTAACTACTGTGGAGAGGATGGTGTGTCGTAGATTCAAATTGGAGAGTTTCCTCAGAGGTTTGGCACAAGATTTTTGCAAAGGTTTTTCTGTCTCTGTAGTTCCTGCTATTTATAGGTGAAGACCCAGAAAATAGCCGGTAGAGACATAGAGAAGAATGTCCAATCATCGTTCATTCTTCTCTGTACACGGTCGCTTTCTCCTCTGATATCTCTGCTACATCGACCTACTTTTCAGAGCAGCTTGTACTTGATGTGTCAGACGTTCAAACAACGTTGTACACCAGTCGCAACTGAGTATTTTCTGTCTTTTCTTTTTGACTTCCTCAACGGTCTTCTGCGACTGCTCGACCCTAGCCTCGTACGCATTCTTGGACGTGAAACTGTTTTGACTTGAAAACTGTGAGCGCCTCTCAACATTTTTTTTTAGTGTTCAGACATTGGTAGGAACCAAACTGTCTGTGCAGTTTTTGTGACTTTGATCAGCTCTGTTTGACTTCGCCTCATTTGCTCGACAGCTATCTCGTCAGAATAATATCTTCTTCAAAATTGTTCCCTAGTTTTGATGATTTCTTTCTTTCTAGACTATTATCCTATACAAGGATTACATGAGTTAATACTCTAGAGCCTAGACTTTGGTATATAGATTTGACACATCAAAACATCAAATTAAGGTGGGATTACAACAGTTTACCTAACAATTTTCCACTTTTTGATGTTGTCAAAACCATACCTCTAAGTCTAACTATGTCGATGAGAAGATGAAATTGGTCTTAGTTTTACAAGTTTAGTCTATCTAATACAGCTCAGAACCGTGCTTCTTCTACACTCGACCTACTCTAAATGATCTTCCCCCTTATTGGGATAATGGTTCTCGATTAAAATTAATCATTTTTAGAGTAAACAATAGAAGAAGGTTTGTTGATCACACTGGAAATGTGAATTCAGCCAATCAAGAATCAAGGTGAAAGAAAATGAGTAGTTGTCTTAAAACCAATAGTTTTTCCACTTTTCAATAGATATTATCGATTGCAAGTACTAGAAAAATGAGCACCTACAAAAAAAATTGTGGTAAAAGGAAAGACATTTAAATAGATATAAGCAAAATGAACTCCCATGACTTTTGCTTACCTGTCTCCCGTGTCATGAGCTTACTTATCTTGATTCTTGTTCTTCTCCTTGTCTTGTTTCGATGAATCAACGTCTTTTGGCTTCGAAGATGTTGTATTGGATACGGAAAGCAGTTCAACTTGTTCCTTGATAGTTGCGATCAGTTCAGCGAGACGTTTCCTGTCTTCCTTGCTGGAAAGCATTAGAGCATCCAGTCTCCTTGTAACTTGATCATCCTGCAACTTGCGCTCTTCTTCCAGTATCCCATATTCCTCTTTTCGTTTCTTCTCTATTTCAGCCAACTGAAGCTTCATCGACTCATCCTGTCTCTCTTTCCCATTTTTTGACAATATCAATCACAAGAGCTAGATGTTGATTTAGGCGATGATCCATCTCTTGTCTCAGAGCATTATAGGGTAGAAGATCTGTGGCAACAGAGACAGGATTTAGAGACAGAAGTCTATCAGCCATAGTTAGTGATCTAGCTTCGTCATAGGCTTGACTCCTATAGGTTGCAGTGGAAGACTCAGGTTGATGTGGAGCTTGAATCGATGTTGCCTCTATCTTCTCCTGAGTAGAGATGGTTGCTGCTGCCTCATGTCGAGCTTTTTCAGCAGCGGCCTCTGCTGCCTTTCGAAGTGCTTCAGCGGTTGCAGCTTTTTCTTGTTTTCTCATCATCTCAGCCGCTTCTGCTTCTCGTTGCTTACGTTCTAGCTCAGCAGCCTCTTGCTGTCGTCTCAGTTCAGTAGCCTTTGTCTCTCTTATCCTTTGAAGTTCAGCAGTTGTTGTTTTCTCTTCGGTTTCAAGTTGAGATAGATGGGTTCTGAATTTTTGTTAATTGTGTCTTGAATCCATCGTTGAGTATCTAATTCTTTTTGCCAGTGGTTAAGTTCTTGACACTAGTTGTCCAGTTGTTGAAGAATTGCGTGATATTCATTGATCTTTCTTTTGATGGTAAATAGATTTGCTACCACTTCACTTGAGGTAATAACTTGATGAGCATCAAGATGATCAGTTCCCCCTAAATCCAAGATGGGTATGTTTTCACTTTCTGCTTCTTTGATGAGATCTGTGAAGGGAATTTGGTCCTCCTTCGGCAGCACTTGATGATGTGTTGTGGTTTGCTTAGAGCTAGAGGATGACGAGTCATTCCTCTCTGTATGGCATGCTGTTTCTTGGTTGGGAACTGTTCCGCCAAGATCGAAAGCTGGACCTGCTTCTTCAAATGTAGCATTGAATGGCAGTTCTTTTGCAGTCTTCTTTTTCTTCTGGCGTTGAGGTTGTTCAACAGCTTGTTGCTGATCCTTTTGTGAGTCGTTTTATGAACTGCTACCTGCCTGTTTTCGCTTCCGTTGATTTCGCTTTGGTGCAGGCTTTGGAGTGGGGGTGCCTGTCTTCCTTGGCTTCTTGGTAGCATCAGCAACAGGAATTGTTGGAATTGTCTTAAGATCTTCAGATGTCACAACATCTAATTCCATGTTGTCCAAACTGTCGTCTGCATCATTATTTTGAATTGAGCGATAGACTGGCACTTTTGGCGGAATAAAATCTGATGAAATAAGATTTTCTCCATCATCCTGTGATCCTAGGATGCACTCAAGATGGTAGCTGACTTTCAAGCCTAACCCTACACTCGAAGAGAACTTCCCTTTGTTTGGGATATTCTTCTTCTTCGCATTCTCCAGTAGTCGACCGAAAATGTATGTCACCCAATCTCCACCAGGACAGTCATCAAGGGCCATCATGAGTGAATATTTGGGACCACTTAGTTCAGACAGGGATCCAATTCCACAATAGATCATTCATAGTGCGATCTCACTGAGTATTTTGGAGAATAGATTCAGTTCGGACACTTTGCTAGTAGCCTTAAACTTCTTGGGCAGCTCGGGCTTCATCCATTTTAGCCAGTGAGCCATTACCTCTTCTAAATTGTTGTGAAGGTTGCTGGCGACATGGGTCCCTTTCTTGGGTAGATGTAGATATTGATCGACAAGTTCAGGATCGACTTTGATTTCCTTGCCTTCAACCGTAGTGAGGAAGAAGGTTTCATCTTTCTCAAAGTTGCATTTTTGTAGAATTCAACAACCCGGTGTGGATTGAACCGTCTAGGACAAGCAGTTAGAAACTTTGGCAGTTTCTCTTTGAGCAGTTTTCCAGCGATTTCTTGAGCAATTGCCTCGTCTGCGTTGATCGAGAGGAAATTCTTCCAATTCAAAATTTTCTCCTTCGTGACTTGAGATAGTTGAGGTTGTCGATTAGTGTTGCTGGATTTGTCAACTATATCAAATAGTTCGTCCTGAGAGGTCTCCTCAGTGATGACAATCTTTTCTGGATTATCAGAGGTGCTGGTATCCATGATTTGGTTTATCCCTTTTGGCATGAACTAGAGATGAATGGTGGTTGATTTGAGAAGTTTTGGGTGGTAGTTTTTGATGGTTTGACTGACTGACATGCAGGGAGTGGAGAAGACGACATAATGGGTTTAAGGGTTTGGAGATTGAAAAGGTTCAAGAATCGTCGATTGAGATTTAAACTCTTTTGGATGTTGAACGGCTATGATTGATGTTGACCTCAGCATCTGTTCGAGTCGTCTGGCGCGCCGTGTAACAGCTTAATGAAGGATTGACGTGGCTCTAGGTAATGCACCATTGTGTTGCTCCGCATTTAATGCGACGTGCCACCGAGATCTTTGCGGTAATCGAAGATGTGCCTTTCTTTTGGGCAACTTTCTCTCTCTTTGAGCATCGTCAAGAGGGTATGAGATGATCCAACTGTTATCTCATAACGAAAAACTGAGCTGCTACTCCTTGGCATGAAGAACCAGTTTCTCCCTTTCAGCATAGGTCAAGATGATCTTGACAGTTTTCTTCTCACAGTATCCAGTCAGTTCTTTAGATTTGTCAACGAACTATGATGACATCTGAATAAGAGAATCCATTCAGTGTGATTCCATCAGTTTTGGGATACCAGATACCCAGAGACTCTTTACTCTTGAGGTATCTGACAACTCTCTTTGTCCCTTCTATGTGAGACTTCTTTGGATTCGCCTGGAACCTTGCACATACTCCCACGGCAGAAGATATGTCTAGTCGGCTGGCAGTTAGATATAGTAAGGATCCTATTATTCCTCTATAAGCTGTAGGGTAGACAAGTTCTCATTTTTCATCGAGAGTGATCTTAGAACTGGTACTCATAGGGATCCTTAGTGATTTTGTCTTCTCTGGACAAAACTTGTTGATCAGGTCTTGAGTATACTTCTTCTGACTTATGAATATTCCTTCGTCAGACTGATCAACTTGCGAACCAAGAAAGTATGTCATCTTGCCCATCATGCTCATCTAAAACTTGTTCTGCATTAGCTGGGAATACTTCTCACATAACTTGGTATTTTTGCTTCCGAAGATAGTGTCGTCTACATAGATCTGAACAAGTAGGATGTCCTCTCCATCCTTTATCTTGAAAAGTGTTCGATCTATAACACCTTTCTCAAATCCACTTTTGAGCGAAAACTGTGAGAGAGTTTCATACCATGCTCGAGGTGCTTGCTTTAATCCATATAAAGCTTTTCCTAGCTTGTAGACTTGGATTCCTTGTTCGAAACCTAGGGGTTGTTCGACGTAGACCTCGTCTTTTAATTCTCCATTGAGGAAGGCACTCTTCACATCCATCTGAATAATTGTGAAGTTATGATAAGCTACGTACGCTAGGAATAGTTGAATTGCTTTCAGTCTGGCTACTAGGGAAAATGTCTCCTCGAAATCTATCCCTTCACATTGAGCGTAGCCTTTCGCAACCCGTCTTGCCTTATTTCGAACAATGTTACCTGTCTCATCTTTTTTATTCTTAAAGGCCCACTTGGTACCAATTACGGACTGATGTGTAGGACGATCCACAAGATACCACACATTGTTGCGAGAAAACTCATTTAGTTCCTCTTACATCGCATTTATCAAGTCTGTTGATTGAAGAGCTTCTGCGATCTTCACTGGTTCGGTCTGAGATAAGAAGCAAGAAATCAATATTGTCCCCTGTCTGGTTCGAACAGGATTTCCAATGCCATCAAGGATGGCTTCCTTGGGATGATCTCTTAACCAGCTTGGCTTCTTAACTGGTAAGGCTCCAGCACGGGCAGCTGAATCTTCAGAAACTGTAGGATGTTCCTTTTGAGATGCTTCAACATTGGATTCTGGATCAGTTTCCTCCTGTTTTTCAGAAGTTCCCACATCTCCTTGTCCTGGAACTGCTTCCTGCTCAGCTTCTAAAATCTGAACTGCAGCTGGCTCGCCGGTGCTGGATTCCTTGGTGTCTTCAAGGTTGACTTCCTTGGGACCAGCTTGCTCTGCTTCCAGAATGGTCCTCTCGACTGTTTGAAGTTCAGCCGAGGTAACCGGAGTCTCAGAGATATCACTCATAGATCTAATCGGAGGAACCTTTTGATTATGATCAAGATCACTTTTAGGTTCCTCATTGATATCATTAATCTCATGATTTCCCAGACTCAATTCTTGGAGTGTCCTGCGCACAAGAGTAGCTTCATAAAAAACAACATGAAATGTTATCTCCACAAGCTGGGTTGTCTTGTTGAATACCCTATATCCCTTGTATGAAGGGTGTCCATATCCAAGGAACACCCCTTCATCAGCCTTAGGGCTGAAGGTATTCAACTTAAACTTTCCATTATTGTGAATATAACATGGAGAACCGAAAGCACGAAGTTGAGCTATAGAGGGCTTATGAACATTGTAGATCTCGTAGGGAGTTTTGTGAAGCCGCGTGTTGAATGCACTTCTGTTTTGTGTGTAACAGGCTTTCGTCAAGGCTTCTCCCCAGAATCCCTTTCCAATGTCAGTTTTAGCCATCATGGTTCTCACTGCTTCTTTGAGAGTCCTGTTCCTTCGCTCAGCAAGACCATTCTGCTGAGGAGTTCTTGGCGCAGACTTCTCATGACCAATTCCTATCTCAGCGCAGAAGTCCATCAGAGGTCCATTGCAGAATTAAGTTCCATTGTCCGATCTTATACTCTTCACTTTTAATCATTTTTCATTCTGAAGCCGGTTGATCAGTTCTAGTCGATGAATTTTGACCTCATCCTTGGATTTGAGCAGCACCACCCATGTATATCTAGATTAGTCATCAACGACTACTAATATATATCTTCGTTTTTCGATTGTGGGTGGAGTGACAGGACCAAACAAATCCATGTGGATCAGCTCCAAGATCCTTTCTGTGCTTGTTGTAACTGGCCTGATCTTGAAGGAGGCTTTTGTTTGTTTCCCGAGCTGGCAGGCTTTGCATACTCCTTCTTTCTGGAACTTCTTCTGTGGAAGTCCTTCAACTAGTTTATGCTTTGCCAGATGTCGGATCGAGTTGAAGTTCAGATGACTTAGTCTCTTGTGCCATAGCCAGTTCAAAGCATCTGAAGAATTGATTGCTATGAGGCATGTCCCTCTTACTCCACTGGACCAATCTACATAATATAGGCCTCTTCTTCTGATTCCTCTGATTATATTCTTGTGTGACTCTTTGTCTATTATTTGACATTCCGAATTCTCAAATTTGACAATATATCCACTTTCACTAAGTTGACTTATTCTGAGAAGGTTGTGCTTCAGATTGGTGACCAACGATACGTTCTGAATGATTATTCCATTGTGCTCCATGTATGCTTTGCCAATCACTTGACCCGTGGCCTTGTTTCCAAAGCTGACTAATGCACCATTGTACCTTTCCAAGTCCTTGATCGATCTTTTATCTCCCGTCATGTGAGCCGAGCAGCTGCTGTCCAATATCCAGGTGTTTGACTTCTTTAGCAGACTCGTACCCTGCAACACAGAAGAAATTATTTAGGTTCCCGTATCCTTTCGGGTCGTGCATGGTTAGTTCTGTGGATCCAACCTTTTGGTATCCACACTTGTTTCACTCTGACATTGTGTGAAACTAAGTTACTCTTCTGATTATGAATAACATTTCTTCTAAAAAGGTGTGTACTGTCTGAATGCAAGCTATTTAGGGATGTGATCTGTGAGTTTTCTCTAAAGTGGCTATTTTGGAAAGAGTTTTGAAAAGCCTTTCTCGAGTGTGTAGTCATCATGGTCTTTTGAGTATAAAACTGTCTAGACTCTGGCCTCGAATAGATGTTCCCCCTATTCAGATAGTGAGTATGATGAACAACAATTCTATCATATATTCTCAGATTAGTTTCCAATTGCCAAAATGACTTCCTTGCAACATATGTATGTTGCTTAGTCGTTCTTGTTGGTAAGACTGGATTCCTTGCATAGGAACCATTTTGCTTATCCAGTTTTGAGGGAAGGTCAGTTTTCCTCTCAACAGTTTGCTTGTCCAATTTTCTAACTGTATTATCATTCTGTTAAGATGCCAGTTCAGTTTTTTACCAGGATTTGGTCTTGCCATTCTGATTAACTGGCTTCTTGGAAATTTCTTTTCCCTTTTCCAACAAAAGACCTGAACTGAGTCTTGCTTTGACAAAGCCTAAATGAGTATCCTCAGTTCCTAAGGTGGGATTATGAGTGTTCGAAACTTTCTCTTTATGGTATTCCCTAAATACAAGTCCGAATTTAACGGAAGGAGATCTCTGAACACTTAGAATCTCACTCAAGGTTTTCGAGCTTCTTTTAAAGGAACAGTTACATTCAGCATGCTCAAGTTTTTTTAAAGAGTCACATTCTTCAGACACATTTTGAAAAGTTTTAAACAATTTAATGTTTTCTTCTCTTATATAATTTAATTCTTCACTATGTGACTTAGTTCATTCTACTTCATTGGTCAAAACTGAAATTTCTGATTTTAGTGAGCCATTTTCACTAATTAGTGTGTCCTTAATTTCACGAAATTTTTGAATTTCTTTAATAATTTTCTCAAGTGAGATATCCTCTGTACATGAGTGACATGCTTCAGAATATGCATCAAAACATAAGGATACAATAGGTGAGGGCAGATTAGTTGTTACCAGGATTTTGCGGCTTGAGGCGCTTTCTTCTTCATCAGTAACATCTCCATCTATGGCTTCCATGAAAGCAAGAAATACTTCCTCATCCTTCTCGTCTTCAGACATGTAGTAGCCATCGTCATGGTTAGGTACGTCTGGCACTTTAGTTCTGGTGAGCATCGCTTGGGCGATAGCTCTAGATGCTCTCCTCTCGAACATCTTCTTTAATCTATCTCTCTCCTCCTGAGAGACTTGAGGGAATTCATACTTCAAGTGATCGAGAGAGTTGCACTCATAGCATGTTCGTAGTTCTCTCTTGATGAACCTTTGCTCACTGGATTGAGCTTCCTTCTCTTTGCCTTTTGCCTTCTCAAGGAGTGCAGTCAGGTTCCTCAGCTGTTCCTCCAGTTTGGCAAATGACAGATCAGTTTCTGTCTTCTGAACTGTGTTAGAGGCGTCCTTCGCTGGTGACTGATAGGTAGCTTTTTCAAAGTAAACTGGCCTTTTGGAATGCCTTTGAAAATCCCTCTTCACAAAGAAGGCTGCATCACCATTAGCTGTTGAATTTGAAGTTCGAGCAGCTTCATTTATGTTCACCATCTGGATGTCCATTCATGAGTTTGAAGTTCGGCGAATGGTTCTTTGGTGGTCATTTTGGAGAGATCCATGGTCTTCAAACTGGAGGTTTTAACAAACCAATCTTCCTTTGGCAGTCTCGACAGGATTTTGGCATTCATATCTGCCACATTTTCTTCTCTTCTAAGACTTTTCATCTCGCTGATGATGGTGTTGAACCTTTCATCCACTGACTTGATTGACTCACCAGGTAGCATCTGGAAAGACTCATATTTTTCCACGATAACCTGCTTCTTGTTGTGCTTCATTGCTTCTGTCTACTTTGTGAGGTCGTTGATCCAATCCCAAAGTGTCTTAGCCGTGTCGTGCTCCACGGCTGCATCCAAGAGAGAATCTGGGAGGGATTGTATAATCATTTCCTACGCAATGTGGTCGACCTGGTGGCGTTTCCTGTCCTCATGTGTCCAGTCCTCCATTGGTTTATCTATCGTTTCAATGCCACCTGGAGCATCTCCTTTGGTGTGGACGACTTTTGACATCTGGATTTTTAGAGGTCCCTTCGTTAGAACCTCATCAATCTCTGGATGTTGAGCTCTCAACTGAATGAGACATCTCTTCTTCCAAACTTCAAACATCTCTGGGTTGTACATGGGAAGACTTGAGTAGTTCAACATTTTTGCACGCTTATCACACTTAAACAACCAGTTAGAGTGTAAGGAAGTACGAATCCGGTCTTAAGCGACTCAAAACAGGACAGTCTAAAAAGACCAACCTACGCTGATAACACTTGTTGGTCCCAGATCAGAGGACATATAACGTGCAGCGGAAGTATAAAAATCAAGAATTTGCAGTCTAACTTAAACAGTTCAGCTAACAATCGACACAATTTTATTTAGCAGTTTTAGCAGTTCTATTCACGTTAGCCAGCAGATTGTTCTAACAGTTTTGCAGTTGCAGACAATTAACAGTTTATGCAGTTTAAGCTATACTAGAAAAGTGTAAGAAAGAAAACTGTAAACGACATAGGATATTTTATAGTGGTTCAAAGCCTTAAGTCCTACGTCCACTCTTCGGATATCAGATCCGGTAATTCACTAAGTAATAAAAATACACTCCTCACGATTTATAGCCAGTTGCTGTAGAGACCTCCGTCCACAACACAAAGGATCACTCGCCCAGGTAGTTGTACCTCATTCCTTCTTCAGTCCGTCGAAGGCTCTGCGTCTTCTTTGTTGATCGGCTCGAAGTTGGACTGAGGACAAACCTCCCTTTTCCTCCTTCAGTAGGTTGGATGGTTTAGTTCTTCCCAGAACTTTCGCAGGCTGGCAGTTGCCCGTGATAACCTACTCTTCCTTTGCCAGAGCAGGCTGCTATGTCCTTATTCGTAGAAGAAGAACACTAATGTAGTAGATTAAGTCAGCTGACTCAATCCTCGTGTACCCAGGGTAACACGGAGAATCTCCAAATATTCTATAAGCAATGAATGCTTCGTGTTCAATAAATGAACCAAGTTGTTAATGCCTTCTCTCTTGAAAGTGTTTAATGCCTTGAGCTTTAACTTCTGTGGAGAGGCTGGTGTGTCAGAGATTCAAATGTGCCAGATTGCTCAAAGGTTTGACACAAGATTTTTGCAAAGGTTTTTCTGCCTCTTTAGTTCCTGCTATTTATAGGTGAAGATCCAGAAAATAGCTGGTAGAGACATAGTGAAGAATGTCCAATCATCGCCCATTCTTCTTTGTACACAGTCGCTTTCTCCTCTGATATCTCTGTTGCATCGACCTACTTTTCAGAGCAGCTTGTACTTGATGTGTCAAACATTCAAACAATGTTGTACACCAATCGCAATTGAGTATTTTCTGTCTTTTCTTTTTAACTTCCTCAAAGGTCTTCTGCGTTTGCTCGACACTAGCCTCGTACGCATTCTTGGAGGCGAAACCGTCTTGACTTGAAAACTGTGAGCACCTCTAAACAGTTTTTCTTTGACTGTTCGGACATTGGCAGGAACAAAACTGTCTGCGTAAGTTTTGTGACTTTGATCAGCTCTGTTTGTCTTTGCCTCGTTTGCTCGACAACTATCTCGTCAGAATGATGTCTTCTTCAAAACTGTTCCACGATTTTGATGATGTCCTTCTTTCTAGAGTATTACAACTCGATTATCCTATAGAATGATTACATGAGTTAATACTCTAGAGCCTAGACTTTGGTATATAGTTTTGACACATCAAAACATCAAATTAAGGTGGGGTTACAACAGTAATACCTTACATTAGCCCTCATACTGACTTCCCAAGGTCAGTATGGTAAACCCTCATACTGACTATCCACAGTCAGTATGGAAAACGCCCTCATACTGATTTCTCCTTATCAATATGGAAAAACCCTTAAACTGACTTCTCCTTAATCAGTTCGGGAATACCCTCATAATGACTTCTCCTGGTCAATATGGATGGACCTTAAATGAATGCTCCAACATAGTTTTGGGTCAAGGCTAGGCGTGATGATAGTCAGTTCTCGAGCATTCTCCGTTGCTCGGTCTTCAGCCTAAGTTCTATTACAACTCGATCAATCATATACAAGGATCATAGTTTAGAACTCTAGAAACTGGAAAAACTGACTAAGATGACTTACAATCTTTGACCCACCAAAATAACAAAAAGTAAGGAAGGATTTCTCTAACAGAAATCATAACACTATGAAAAATACCTTGAAGTATTGGTTAACTATGAAAAATATCTTAATGTTTGCTTTTCCTTAAATTATATCCTAATGTTTCATTTTGTCCACGAAATATACCCTCCGCTATGAAAAATATCCTAAAGTTTCTTATATCACTGAATTATACCCTAATATTTGATTATATCAATTAAAAATATCCTACATCGCTAACGGTGTAAAATTTCTGATGAATAATACTTTAATTCTAATACAATCTATGGCATATACAAGGCAGGCCCTGAGGCCGTGCGGGAGGTGCGCCGCACCGGGGCCCTAAAAATATTGGGGCATCATTTTTATGTATTTTTAGTATTAATATATTATTAATTTATTTTAATATTAAAATTACAAAATTATATTAATCCCAAATAAATAAATGCATCTTTAATTCAATTAAGATTAAATAGAAGATGACTTAAACTAATATTTTGCCTTATGTAAGTTTAAAAATTCAAACAAAATAAATGATAAGATGTCAAAATACTCTTCTTCACAATATTATATTAGTTATTTTATAATTAAAAATGTGATTAGCTTATTTAAAAGAATTTGAAAAAACTTGAATTGAAAAAATGATCTAATGGATTGTTCGTTACTCTTTAATAAATATATTGTGAAATTCTTAGTGGTAAGTTTGGTTAAAAATAAAAGACATTTATGAGGTAATCTGTAAATGATAGTTATACATCTTTCTTGTTTATTTTATTTAAGATTCTTTTATTGATAAATATAATCAAAACTCGCATAATTTTAGAGTAAAATAACATAGTTTTTTTGCGATTTATAGTTTTTGAACAACTTTTGATTAAAGATGACATGAGCCATATTTTATACTTATATTCTATTTTATTAGTTTATTTATTTATAATAATAATAATAATAAAATTGGGGCACCATCTATACTCATCGCACAGGGCCCCCGAAATTGCAGGGCCGGCCCTGGGCACATATATACCAAAAAAAGGAAATGTCAAGCATTATTTAATGTATGATTCATCAAAATCATTAACGATTGAGGGCATTTTTAATTGACAAAATCAAACATTAGTGTATAATACAGTGATAAGAGAAACATTAGGGTATTTTTTATAGTTGAGGGTATTTTTAATTGACAAAATAAAATATTAGGGTATAATTTAAAGAAGAAAAAATATTAGGATATTTTTCATAATTAACCAATAATTTAGGGTATTATTCATTGTTTTTCATATATGGATATTTATTTTAAAATATAAACAAATTCCTAAATCATAAAAATAATAAATTTTTCGTTCTAACACGTATTTTGATTTCTATTTGATACATGCATTGCATATATATTTATCCCAATTCCGCAGTTAATTAAATAATCTTTTGTCATTTTATTCTGTTACGACTTACGAGGGGATCTATGCACTTGATATTCAAAGTGTGTTTACATAAAAAAAAAAAAGAATTATTCAACTTAACAAACACATTCAATCTAAACGTATTCACATATGATATGAGTTGCGACACTTAATTCTTGCACACAAACGAAATCCAGCCTAAAAATATAGCATATCTGAATAATTGTTAAGATTTAATGAGGGTTTATAATTTATAAAAGGAAAATAGAAATTTTGAATAATACTTTCTTTTTTTCCGAAATTGGAGAGATAGTAATAGGTGATGGGCTTGTCAGTTTTTTAGCTAATATTTCAAGGTGGGCTTAGCATAAGAACTTAGGTGATCCAACCCAACTCTAAAATATGTGCATAAAGTATTATTATTCTTAGAATTCTACTACAATTATTAGAAAACTTCTCTATGATTAATTAGAAATCTTCTCTATGATTAATTGAAGTCATTTACACCTTTTTTTTAAAAAAAAAGGAAATCTTCACCATGATACTTCATTTTTCTAGTGCGGTTTACTACATCAAATATAAATTAAAAGTATTTTATGTTTATTAAAGCAATTGAAATTAGGGGTAATCTTATAAAAAATAGGAAAATAAAGCAATTATTAATTTATTATACTTCATGAAAATAAAACATGGCGCATTGGATGGAAAAATGACTGGTTGAACGTATATAATACAGGACCAACATTGACCCATAATATCTTATTTAAATCCCGAATTATAATGAAGAAATGTATTATCTATTGAACTTGGTTACAAGTAGGATTATAAATGAGTGTCCTTCAAGAAAAAAATTATAAATGAGTCAAGTTGCTTGTGTGCTTCCGGTTTTTACTCGATGAAAGTTTATTCGAACTTATATTGACTTTTGTTTATTAAACAATTTAAACTTAAATTCTAAAGTAATTTGCAAGTGCAACAATTTGTGAGTAAGTTTGTTAATTAATATTAATAGAAAAAAATAAAATTATTCAGTTCTAATATATTCCACCGAGATATCCTCTTTCTTCACATGATCTCGGATGAAATGATGACGAATATCAATGTGTTTCGTCCTGGAATGTAGAACTGGATTCTTTGAAATAGAAACCGCACTGTTGTTGTCACGGTAAATAGGAACACATGCAGTGTCTATTCCATAATCTTTGAGCTGCTGCTTTATCCATAGCACTTGAGCACAACAGTTGGCTGCTACCACATATTCAGCTTCAGTGGTTGTCGTAGCCACGGAACGTTGCTTCTTGCTGAACCAGCAAATTAGTTTATGACCTAAAAACTGACAGGTTCCACTTGTGCTCTTTCTGTCAATTCTGCAGCCTCAAAAATCTGAATTAGAGAATCCATTCAGCATGATTCCATCAGATTTGGGATACCAAATACCTAAAGATTCAGTCTTCTTAAGGTATCTCATGATTCTCTTAGCTGCTTCCATGTGAGACTTCTTCGGATTCGCCTGGAATCTTGCACATACTCCCACATCATAAGATATATTGGGTCTACTGGCAGTTAGATACAATAGAGACCCAATAATTCCTCTATAATCAATTGGATCAATAGGTTCTCCTTGTTCATCGAGAGTGATTTGAGAACTGGTGCTCATAGGAATCTGTAGAGACTTCGTCTTCTCCGGATAGAATTTGTTGATAAAGTCTTGAGTATACTTCTTTTGACTAATAAAGATCCCTTCGTCAGACTGATCAACTTGCAAACCAAGAAAATATATCATATTGCCCATCATACTCATTTGAAATTTGTTCTGCATCAACTGGGCAAATTTTTCACATAACTTGGTGTTTTTGCCGTCGAATATGATGTCATCTTACATAGATTTGAACGGGTAGGATGTCCTCTCCATCCTTTATCTTGAATAAGGTGCGGTCGATCGCACCTTTTTCAAATCCATTCTTGAGCAGAAAGTGGGAGAGAGTTTCATACCATGCTCTAGGTGCTTGCTTTAATCCATACAAAGCTTTCCTTAGTTTGTAGACTTGGTTTCCTTGCTCGAAACCTTGGGGCTATTCGACCTAGACTTCTTCCCTTAATTCGCCATTAAGAAAGGCACTCTTCACATCCATTTGAAGAACTGTGAAGTTTTAGTAAGCTGCATAGGCCAAGAACAATCGAATGGCCTCTAGTCTAGCAACTGGTGTGAAAGTTTCATCGAAGTCTATTCCTTCTCATTGTGCATACCCCTTCGCAACCTATCTTGCTTTGTTTTGAATTATGGTACCGGTCTCATCCCTTTATTTCTTAAAGACCCACATAGTACCATTCACGGACTGATGCGTTGGTTTGTCCACCAGATGCTACAAATTGTTGCGACTGAATTCTGCCAATTCTTCATGCATTGCATTGATCCAATCCGTTGATTGAAGTGCTTCTCCGATCTTCACTGGTTCGACTTGTGAAATAAAGCAAGACATCAGGGAAGTTCCTTGTCTGGTTTGAACTGGGTTGCCAATATAATCTAGAATAGCTTCAACAGAATGATCCTTTAGCCAACTAGGCTTCTTCACAGGTACGGCTTCAACAGAAGTAGCTGGAATCTCAGAAGCTGCAGGGTGTTCCTAATAAGATGATTCACTTCTAAGTTCTGAAACTACTTCGCCTCCTTATTCTAGAATTGTTCTATCTCCTTGTTCTGAAGCTTCTTCATCTCCCTCTTTTGGAATAGCATTCTGATCAGCATCTGGATTCTAAACTGTCATTGTTTCTTCAGTTGGAGCTGTTTCCTCGGTGGTCTCAAGGTTGATCTCCTTGGTATCATCTTGTTCTGCTTCAGAAACTGTTGCATTTATCTCGAGGGGCTTCTTTTCATTATGATCTTCGATGTTAATTAACTTTAAGGTCTTATCAACGACATTAGCATCATTGGCCCTCTTGACTACTTGGGGTTCAGCCGAGGCTACTGGGGTCTCGAAAATATCATTCATAGATCTAGTCAGAAAAACTATTTGATTTTGATCAGGATCAGTTCTAGATTCCTCATTGACATCCTTGATCTCATGATTTTCCAAACCTAGTTCTTGAAGTGTCCTACGCACTAGAGTAGCTTCATAAAAAACAACATGACATGTTATTTCCACAAGCTGGGTTGTCTTATTGAATACCCTATATCCCTTATATGAAGGATGTCTGTATCCATGGAACACTCCTTCATTAGCCTCCGGGCTGAAAGTATTCAATTTAGACTTCCCATTATTGTGAATATAACATGGAGAACCGAAAGCATGAAGATGAGCTATAGAAGGTTTACGACCATTATAGATTTCGCAGGGAGTCTTGTGCAGCCGCGTGTTGAATGCACTTCGATTCTGCGTATAGCAAGTTGTCATCAAGGCTTCTCCCCAAAATCTTTTTCCAATGTCGTTATCGGCCATCATGGTCCTAACTGCTTCCTTGAGTGTTTTGTTCCTCCGCTCAACATGACCGTTTTGTTGAGGAGTTCATGGAGTATACTTCTCATGTCCAATTCCAATTTCAGCGTAGAAGTCCATAAGGGGTCCATTGCAAAACTCTGTTCCCTTATCGGACCGTATTCTCTTAACTATTACTACCTTTCCATTTTGAAGACGGGTGATCAACTCTGGTAGTTGAGTTTTGACTTCGTCTTTGGATTTGAGCACCACCACCCACGTATATCTTGAGTAGTCATCAACAACTACCAAAGTGTACTTTCCTCTTCCGATTGTGGGTGGGGTAACTGGACCATACAAATCCAAGTGGAGCAGTTCTAAGATCCGTTCTGTGCTTGCTGTAACTAGCCTGTTCTTGAAGGAGGCTCTTGTTTGTTTCCCTAGCTAACAAGCTTTACAGACTCCTTCTTTCTGGAACTTCTTATGTGGTAGTCCATCAACCAAATTATGTTTTGCCAGATGTTTGATCGAATTGAAATTCAAATGACTTAATCTATTGTGCCACAACCAATTTACTCCTTCTGAGGAACTGTGCGCCAGGAGACATGTTCCCCCTACTCCACTGGACCAATCAACAATGCAAAGACCTCCTTTCCTGATTCCTCTGATGATGGTCTTGTGAGTGACCTTGTGTATGGCGTGGCATTCTTATTTTTCAAACCGAACAATATAGCCACTCTCACTTAGTTGGCTTATACTTAGAAGGTTGTGTTTCAGGTTGGTGACTAAAGACACGCTTTGAATGGTGATTCCATTGTGTTCCACGTATCCTTTTCCAATAACTTGTCCCTGCGCCTTGTTCCCAAAAGTGACCAATGCTCCTTTGTATGTCACAAGGTTCTTGATTAATTCCTTTTCTTCTGTAATGTGAGCTAAGCATCCGCTGTCTAATATCCATAATTTTTCTTTCTTTTGAGAACCTGGTCCCTGCAAGACAGAAAAAGATATTTAGGCCCCCGTATCCTTTCAGGTCCTGCAAAGTCAGTATTCTGGATCTAACCTTTTGGTATCCAAACTTGTTTCACTTTTACAGTTCGTGAAACTAGATCACTCTTTAGTGAATGATCAACCTTTCTTCTAAAGTAATGTATGTTGTTTGAATGCATGTTTCTAAGTGATGTGGTGTGTGAACTCTTTCTGAACCTATTGCTCTGGAAAGAGTGTCAAGAACCTGTTCTCGGGTGGGTAGCCATCATAGTATTTTGAGAGTAAAACTGTCTAGACTCAGGCCTCGAATAGGTGTTCCTCCTATTCGGAATACTATTATAATAGATTTGTGGTTTATCATAACTTCTCGAATTTCTATCCGGTTGTCGTTCTCGTTGGTAAAACTGGATTCCTTGCATATGAAACATTACGCTTGTCTAGTTTTGAAAGAAAGTCATTTCTTCTCTCGATAGTTGGTTTAGACAGTTTACGAACTGTTTTAGTGTACTATCGAGGCGCCAATTTCAGGTCAGTTTTTGACCAACATTTGCCCTTGACATTTTTCTTAACTGGCTCTTTAAGATTGACATTTCTTTTTTCCAACATATGACTTGGGCTAGAATAGGCTTTGACAGAGCTCAAGGGTATTTTCTTAGTCCTACAGGTGTATGCATGTTCATTATAGACCTTTTCATGCTGATGCTCAAAAAATCCAATTCCGTGTTTATCGGATGGCTGTTTCTGAGCATTCAGAATCTTATCTGATTTTCTTGAACTCCTTTTGAAAGTGTATTCACATTTGACAGGTTCGGTTTTCTTCAAGGAAACACATTCTTTTGAGATATTTTCAAAATCTTTAAGAAGTTTTGACTGTTCATCCTTGAGTTTTTATAAATCCTCACTAATTGACCTCGTCTTTGTGACTTCATCGGTGAAAATTGAAATTTCTAGTTTTGGTGAGGCATTTTCTCTAACTAGTTCATCTTTAATCTCATGAAATTTTTCAACCTCTTTCACAATGTTTTCATGTAAAGCACCTTCTGAATCTGAGCGACAGTAATCAGAATTTTCTTCAAAGCATGTAGATGCAAGAGATGAGGGTAGATGAGTAGTTACCACTATTTCACAGTTTGAAGCACTGTGTTCCTCGTAGGTAGCATCTCCATCGTGAAAGCCAGGAGTGTTTCCTCATCATTCTCATCCTCAGACGTGTAGTATCCATAATCATGAACCGGTACGTCTGGTACTTAAGTTCTTGTGAGCATTGCTTGGGCCACAGCTTTAGATGCTCTCCTTTCAAACACCTTCTTCAGTCTGTCTCTCTCCTCCTGAGAAACTAGAGGGCATTCGTACTTCAAATGGTCTGGAGAGTTGCATTCATAGCATATGCGTGGCTTTCTCTTTGTGAATCTTTGCTCGCTGGACCGAGTATCCTTTGCTTTTCCTTTAGCCTTTTCGAGAACTACGACCAAGTTCCTCATTTGTTCTTCCAGTTTGGCAACTGACAGTTCAGTTTCCTTCTTCAGAACTGAAGTCGAGGCATCCTTTGCTGGTGAGGATTGATAGGAAGTTTTCTCGAAGTGAACTGGCCTCTTAGGTCGTCTTTGGAAGTCTCTTTTTACGAAGAATGTTGCATCACCATCAGCTGCTGAATTTGGAGTTCTAACAGCTTCATTTTTGCTCACCATCTGAATATCCCGTTCATGGGCTTGAAGTTCGGTGAACAGTTCTTTGGTTGACATCTTCGAGAGATCGATTGTCTTCAAACTTGTGGTTTTTACAAACAAGTCTTCCTTTGGCAGTCTTGAAATAATTTTTGCGTTCATATCAGCCACCTATTCTTCTCTTCCAAGATTTTTCATTTCGTTGACGATAGCATTGAACTCAGCTTCCATCGATTTGATTGTTTCGCTGGGTAACATTTGGAAAGATTCATATTGTTAACGCATATTTGTTTCTTGTTACGTCTCATGGCTTCTATTTCCCTAGTAAATTCGTTGATCTAGTCCCATAACTCTTTAGTGTTGTTGTTCTATATCGCTTCATCCATAAAAGATTCTGGGAGAGATTGCACGATCATCTCT
This sequence comes from Plectranthus barbatus, assembly GCA_026898455.1. Taxonomy (NCBI): domain Eukaryota; kingdom Viridiplantae; phylum Streptophyta; class Magnoliopsida; order Lamiales; family Lamiaceae; genus Plectranthus; species Plectranthus barbatus. Next base: position 507,510 of record JAPKLW010000197.1, read on the forward strand.
TGAGCAATGGGATCCAGCTAATGGCGTTTCCTATCATCGAGTGTCCATTCATCCTGTGGCTTATCTACCATTTCGAGGCCACCTGGACCATCTTTTCCTGCTTGCTGGATTTTAGGCTTAGGATCTTCAGGGGTCCGTTCTTCACTCTTTCTTAAGTTCCTCAAAGCCAGGTACCACCTCGAAGTTTTCTCAGAACTGGTAGTCGTCGGAAATGGATTGAGGACAAACCTCCCTTCTCTTTCTCCAGTGGGTGGATGGTTCAGTTCTTCCCAGAACGTAAGCTGGACGGCTGATAAGCTCATTATTTTACTCGCTTATCTATATTATTTTCTACTATTTTATGTAGTTTTATTGAGCTTATATATATATTATGTGCATGAGTCTATATTAGGTGGTGTTATGCGCGTTTTGGTGTTTTTGTAGGGTTTTAGGCCTAAATTCACGAGAAATCCATTTCGGAAGCAGTGACGTGTAAGAGTAGCAGTGACAATTTAGTCTACAAGAGGAATTCGAGCTATTGGCACATAAAAATGGATGATGCTTTGAGTTAGCTCTCCAACGCAACTGGAATCGGGTCAATCGGAGTTCGGGAGAGAAAGTTATGGCCAAAACCGTGAGACCGCGCAGGAGGGCGAAAAGCTGCGTCGACAGATGCCAACTGGCATCGATCGACGAAGACCAAGAACTCCCGTCGATCGACGGGGATCAGCCTCGATCGACGCGAGGTTCTCTGCTGGAGCGAAAATCTGATTAAATTCGGATTTATTCATATCTTTAGCCCTAGATTTGATAGGATACACATCCACCACTATAAATAGCCTAGAAAATTCGATTTTTCAGAGAACCTTTCAATTCCTCTTCATATTTTCGTTCTACAATTTAGTTTTTAGAGTTTGGTGACTTGGGAAACACGAAACCCTTTTATTTTCTTGTAAGTTCTTTATGTTTATGCAATTTAATATGTTTTCTTTTGGATTTCTACTTGCGATGAGTGGCTAGAAACCCTAGCGGGTTCTAGGGATTGATATTATTATGGATGCATGTTAGGATTAATTAATTAGGTTCATGATTCCTGTGTTTATTTCATAATTCTAGATTAATTCAAGGACCGAGAGGTGACGATTAATTTAGATGTCTAGCTATTGATAGAAGGTCCGAGAGGTGAATATTAATAGTGGGAATAGGAATACATGATACGATCTACACTATCCAAACAGATGTACTAGATGTAGGAATTGAACTGATTTGCTTATCGGATTGATTAATTTGGTGTACTTTGAGACCGAGCAGAGATGAGTCACTAATTAGTAATCTAGGTTATATTTGCCAAACAAGGAAATATAGCATTGTTGCAGTATTCCACCTGTTAAATTAATTGATTCCTACATGTCATCCATAATAAGAGCCATTCCCTAGAATCTGTGCTCCTTTAATTTGCTTTCAAAACTCCTTTAATTTTCAAGTATCGTTATCTTTATTTTTGAAGTTAAAACCCTGATTTTGAATTCCTCAAACAATGAATCTTAGGATCATAGCTAGTATATAGGATAGTTTCCCCACACAATTCCCCTGGATCGATAACCTTAGGATTTACAAATTTATTTGCCGCTGTTATTATAATTAATCTGTTAGAAATAGCAGTGATCAACGGCTGACGCCCGTGATAGCCTTCTTTCCCTTAGAAAGGAAGGCTGCTATGTTCTCACTTGAAAAGTAGGAACACCAAGAGAATAGACTAAGTCGGAAGACTTAATCCTCGTGCAGACTAGGCTACATGGTGAATATGAGAAGATTCCTTAAGCAATAATGCCTCATGTTCAATAAACGAACCACTAAAATAATGTCGTTCGGTTGAGAGCTTTCAATGTGTTAGAGTTTTCAATTCGGCAGAGTGACGACAAGCTTTTCAATGTGTTCGAAGAGGTATCTTTGTCTCTGAATCTCCTGCTATATATAGTAGGAGATTTGATAATAGCCGGTAGAGACATTTCAAAGGATGTCCAATCATAGTCCATCCTTCTCTGTAAAGTAGACCTGCTTCTCTGCCTTTTCTGAACTACTATCGTCCTTTTTGCAAGGCAGTTTGTACTTGATGTGTCAGACACCGAACAACGTTGTACGCCAGTTATAATTGAGTGTTTTCTTTGACTTCTTTAATGTTCTTTTATGACTGATCGACATCTTTGCTCTTCACTTATTCCTTGATGTGAAGCTGTCCTAATAAAAAACGGTGAGTGTCTCTCGACAGTTTCTTCATAAAAACCATATCCATAGTTATTCTTGATATACACTTCTTGACAGTTGGAATACTGTCTGCACAGTTTTCCGCATCCGTTACTCTGCTTAGTTTTTTCTTGTCAGGATGGCTTCTGCTTCAAAACAGTTCTCCTCTCCAAGACTATTACTTGTCAAGTTTTAGAGTTTGAAGCAGTTCTCCTCTCAACAGGTTTGAGGGAATTCTGGGGGTCAGTTCTCCTCTCAACAGGTGTGAGGGAATTCTAGAGAGAGAAGCTCTCCCTTCTCTCTAGAATTTGAATATTCTCGTCTCTCTTCCGTCCACCTTCCCTCCATCGCACGCCCACCACCCTTCATCCCTTCCACCATCTTTTCCGACCGCCTCCGTCACCCTCCCGCCGTCCGCCATCACTCCGACCATCCTCCTCCCGCCGGCCGTGAGCAGTTTGGGGTACCTTCTCCCCACTAGAATCTACGTGTCCGGATTCTGGCGCTGTTCACCATTCCCCATCGAGACTCACCCCTCCTCGCTGCTGTTATTATTTTCACGCTGCACCGTCGCCTAGTCTGATAGCGACGATCTGTGTACGCTGCTCCTTGTACACGCACGCTGCCCTACCAGTCCGGTGGCTCCAGTCGTAGGGTTTCTGACCACCTCTTCAGGAAACCCTAGCGCCGCCGCTGATCTCCTGGCCGTCGTCTGCCTCTGAACGCTGCCCCTGCATTCGGCCGTCTATAACCCTAGCCGACCAACGTAGGGTTTCTGAGGCTGGGTGCCGACTTTCCATATTTCCGGTACTTGCACCCTACCATACCGCCCGATCGCTGCGACTGTTTGATTTCATTAAGGGCAGGGCGCGAAGGGTGTTATTACACCGGTATTCGGACGTTGAATACCGCATACCCAGTGCTGCATGCTTTCTGGTGTATTACCGCGCCCAGGAAACTTCGCTCATAACAACGGTGAGACGTCGGGTGAGCCTAGTGGGGATCTGGACTGCTACGACCCCGGACACGGTGATTCATCACTTAGCTTACGGCTGGCACTTTGAGCCTAGGTTGTTTAGTTCACGTTCCCCTGTTACTACTCATTCTCACTCTCTTTATCGTGTTTTCGCCAATCTTGGTCTGACCAACCATTATTGTCGGAATTTTGAGCCCCTGAGTTCTTGTGGTTTGTTTGTGGATCAAGGCGTGTGCCCATACGATTGGTTTATGCCCTTGGTGGACTGATTGTTTCACTTACGACCCCTCCCCATCCTTGTGGTTTATGTTTTTCTTTCAGGTTCGTCGCTGGAACCCTGCCCGTCCCGGTGCTTGAGGCTGCTACTTACGCGCGTCTAGGGCTTCAGCCATCCTGGCCCCGGCGTGCGCACTCCAGCCCGGTGATTCGTCTCTTGGTTCACAGCCACTACTCGTAAGTTGTAGGGGAGACCTCACTGTAAGTATATCCTATCATTGTGGTAAGGTATTGCTTGTTTATGCGGTTCTGCCTAGGTCATTCTTTCGAATTGGTGGAGTGCATAATTTCTGAATACTCTTGCTGACTCTTTGCAACCTCTGCCTTTGATCTCTCGGCTGTGTATGCTATCTGCTCGTTTACAATTGCTTAGGGCTCCTCTGGCTTAGTGCTGTTTGGGTTCAGCTCTGGAGTTAATTGTTTTTGATTGCCAACTTGGTCCCTTAACTGAATATTTTGTTGAATTGCTGGTGTGCATGCCTTTTGTGTAGTGTGTGCTTTCCCTGGGTAGGGTGTTGTTGACTCTCATTTCCTTTGGTGTGTTCGTTATTACTTCTGATTACTACTCCCAGTCGTGCATGTAGAGTGGTCTGGTGAAACTTGTTGTGTTATCTGTAGCTTGTTCTTCTCATTCTCCACTTTCAGAAATTTCTGTTTTTGGTTTTGGCATTTGATCGAACAGGTGGTAGGTGTGTATCCTTACATCTTACTTTCACTTGTATTTTGCTTGGATACCATCTTTGTGGCTTGGGTTTGTGTTTCTCAGCTGTAGGTATGATGAACCACGATTCTGGGGCAGGCCCGGCCGCTAATGGGTCCTCTGGCCCGTTACACAATCGGGACAAAAACCCTTGGTTGATTGGCAAATTTTTGGAGGAACCTTGTGTTCGTTTTGAAGATACGGTGCTGCGTCATGTTGATCTTAATTGTGAAAAACTTTGCTTAAATGATGATGACTGCATTGATGAAGATAACTTTATGGGTTGCTGCCTTTTGGGTTTTTACGGAGGCCGGTTCCCGGGGAAGGAAGCCACGGAAAACGCTGTCAAGAGATGGGCACGGCCTGTGAAGGTCGCGTACCATCCAAAGGGTTGGCTTATCATCCGTTGTAGATCGGCTGAAGATAGAGAGGTAATACGTAACCAAGGTACGCAATATGTTTTCGGTATTCCTCTTGTTGTGTGCTCGCTTCCGGTTGACTTTCGGTTTGATTCTTCCCCGGAATTTAAATTTCGCATATGGATTACATTGCCTAACTTGCCGCTACGATTGTGGAATTTAAATGCTCTTAGTAAAATTGGTTCCATGATTGGAGAGCCTCTCCAAGTTGACCATCGTGTGCTTTTTAGAAAATCTGTTGCAGGCCCCCGGTTGCTTATTCTTGTTGATGCATTGGCACCTAGGAAAGAGCAGATTTCGATTGTTATGCCGAATGGCATGGAATTTGAACAGGAAGTTGTTTATGAATTCTTTCCAAGCTTTTGTTCTTCTTGTCGTAGGATGGGGCATACGGCTGATAAATGTCCTAATAATAAGAATGCTATTAACCCGGGCACTTCCGTCCCTCGTAGGGAGGGTAAGGAGCCCATTTCTGATGATGCGGATGGATGGGAGACACAAGGACGTCGGTCCCGGGCTGCAGCTAGGAAAAGAGGGCTGAATAACAAGAATGCTAGCCGTCCGACTAGTAAGGCTCCGGCTGATCCGAATCTTCCCAAATCAGCTCCGAATTTGAGGAGCCGCTCCTTGAGTGTGGCCCCTAATGCTAGGAGAAAATCTGTCGGAACTTGGCGCCGTAAGGAAACGGCGAATGCTCAGGTTGTTCCTAACTTGAAATCGGCTGCGGAGTCTTCCAAAGCTACTCACACTTGCGAGGAGAATCGGGAAGTTCCTTTAAACAAGCATACTTATTTTAATTCTCCGGAATCTTCCCTCTCCTTGGGCAATGCTCATGTTGGCGTGATTTGTGTGCAGGATGGTTCACCGTCAACTCGGACTGCCACCCTCGTCGCCCCTAATGAGGATGTTAGCCCTAGGCAGCGTGCCTCTGAGACGCACCAGCTGGATATTGGCCAAGATGACTTATTGGAAGATGTTCCAAATCCTTCGGCAAACCTGCAAAAGAGCGTTAAAAACTCCAGGAAAACTGCTGCAGCGAGCCAAGGAAATTTGCTTAACCACGACACTCCGGGATCTGCACCGGCCGCCTCTGATTTTTTACAGCTCCCTAACATGCCTATGGAGATGGCGAGTGGTCGTTTGGGCCAATCGGATACGGGGGATAGAGCAGAAAATTCGTCAAAGGCAGAGAAATCTGTTGCTGAAAATGCTGAAAATGCTGCGGCTGCTGTTGGTAAATCCCCCGTAGCCGACCCTGAGGGGTCTCGTACTTCCTCCCCCTATTTTTCCCAGCATGATAAGACATATACGGAGACGGGAAATCGAATTGGGGGCCATTTGGATGAGGGGGTAAATTCAGAAAATTCAAACAGTTCCTCTCCCGACGCCACCAATAGTGCTGCGAAGGGAATGAGCTTGATTCCCACTACATCTGTGGATTTGGCTAACTCCTCCCATCCTCATTTGAATGACTCTGGGGAAATATCTCCTACGTCGAGGAAATGGTCAGATGTTGTTCGAAACCCGGAGTCTCCATCGGGTAGTATCTCTTCTACTTCCCGCTCTTGTACTCTTGTTTCTACTTCTAATTCCTTTCAGGTTTTGGGACAAATTCCACGAGCTGCAAAAGGTAAATTTGGTGTTGGAATTGCTTTGGACAATACAGTGGAAAAGGAGGATGCGGTTACAAGTAAGTTGGTGCACAACACTAGTGACAGCCCCTCCGATTCCGAAGTGAGAGACAAACAAGAGAAAGGTAACACATTGAGGAAATCGGTTCGCATTAAGAACCGTGTGGCTAGAACCAGCTGTCCCCCTACCCTAAGGGGTGTTCGGAGTGAAAAAGAAGGACGGTGGAGATGATTTTTGCAGCATGGAATGTTAGGGGACTGCAGAAGGCCCATAAACACTCTGCGGTAAAAAATTTAATTTCTACTCGTTCTCTTGATCTTGTTATTCTTGTTGAAACTAAACTTAGGGAAAATTCTTTTGCTAAGTTTATGTCTAGTTTCTCAAATTCTTTTCCTGATTGGAGTTTTGTTAATAATTTTACCTTTCGACCATTTGGTAGGATTTTGGTACTGTGGAATTCTCTTCGTGTGGATTTGCAGGTTGTTTCGATTGAGGATCAGGTTATACACTGCAAGGTTAAATGGAAACCCACCGGGTCTTTATTTAACCTTAGTGCAGTGTATGGCTTTAATCCTCTTGCCCAACGTAGGACTCTCTGGGACTCTTTGATCTCCAATGTGTCGTTGGACGAACCTGCTATTGTGGCAGGAGACTTCAACGCTATTTTGCACCCGGATGAGCGGATTGGTGGTAGGAGACCGGTTGAGAAGGAGTATACTGAATTTTCTGATGCTTGTTCTTTCTTGAGTTTGCAGGATACGCCTTCTTCAGGTGTACATTTTACTTGGTCAGAAGGAGGCACGTTCTCCAAAATTGACCGTGTCTTGGTTAATGAAGCTTGGTTTGAGGCGGGCTGGTATTGCAGATCTGAATTCCTTCCCCGAGGAATACATTTTGATCACTCGCCGAGTATTACTTACCTTTTCGAGCAGGTACCTCGTTTCAAACCTCCCTTTAAATTCTCTAACTTGTGGATGGAGCACGATGATTTTGACAGGGTCTTAAAGGACAACTGGAAGGTGGAAAGGGCAGAGTCTGATTGCCAGCGCCACCTTGCAGACAAGTTGGAGGCTTTACAGGGAGTGCTGAAGAGGTTTAACTTCAAGGAGTTCGCTTTCCTCCAGGACAGGGTCAAAGCTGCTAAGGCTAATCTGGAGGAGGTTCAAATGGATCGTGATAGGAACCCACTTGATGGGAATCTGAGGAATAAAGAAATTGAACTCCGTAAGGAGGCGGCTCGCTTGGTCACTGCTGAGTATGAATTTTTCCGCCAGAGAGCACGTGGTATCCACTTGGTTAAAGCAGATAAGTCCACTGCCTATTTTCATTCTATTGTGAAGAGAAAGCATGGACGTAATGCCATTTCTTTTTTATGTGATGCTGATGGCGAGGTGTATAGTGATATGAATAGAATTAGGAATGATTTTATTCAGTTCTATTCTATTTTGTTTGGGCGCTCTGTTCCTCGTACTGCTGTTGTTCCTTCTGTTTTTCTTGCAGGTACCAGGTTAAGCAGTGAAGAGCAGCAAAGATCAGTTCGTTGGGTATCGGCCTTGCAAGTCCGTGAGGCTATGTTTGGGATTGGAGATGACAAGGCACCGGGTCCTGATGGATACTCCTCCTCTTTCTTCAAGAAGAAGTGGAGTCTTGTGGGTCCCGAGGTGGTGGATGCGGTGCAGGAGTTCTTTGAGAAAGGGGTCCTGCTTCGCAAACTCAACCATACTGTGGTCTCCCTAATCCCGAAGAAGGCGCATGAACCTACTGTTGCTGATTTTCGTCCTATCTCCTGCACTAACACTGTCTATAAAACTATTACTAAGATTCTGGCTGACAGGATGTCGTTGTTTTTGCCCTCTATTATTAACCCTGCCCAGGCTGCTTTCCTACGGGGAAGGAATATCACTGATAATTTTCTTTTGGCGCAGGAAATAGTTAGAGGCTTTGAGAAGAAGACGCAGAGAAAAGGAGTTGGGCGGTGCTTATTGAAGATTGATCTACAGAAGGCCTACGACTCTATCTCTTGGGAGTTTCTGTATGAGGTCCTCCACGGTTTGAACTTTCACCCTCAGTTCATCCATTGGATTATGATATGTGTGACTTGCCCTACGTTTTCGTTGTCTATGAATGGGGGGGGTGCATGGTTACATTGAGGGTAGGAGGGGTCTGAGACAGGGTGATCCTATGTCTCCGATTCTATTTCTTCTGTGCATGGAGTATTTGTCTAGGCTCTTATCTGTCAGGATTAGGGACTCTAGATATGCGTACTTGCCAAAATGTGATTCGTTGAATATTACACACCTTATGTTTGCTGATGATTTGTTGGTGTTTGGCAAGGGTACTGTTGCTGGTATGCAGGTTGTGGCTGATGCCCTCAGGGAATTTTCTACGACGTCGGGACTTGTGATTAATAACCGCAAGTCTAACATATATTTTGGGGGACTCAGTAGGTGGGAGGAGGAACAGATACAGCAGTTGTTTGCGTTTCCAGTGGGGACTTGGCCGATCAAGTTTCTGGGGCTTCCTCTTGCTTCTCACAACCTTTTGAATGATCAATATTCTCCCCTGATTGATCAGATTACGGGGCTTATTCGGAGATGGTCTAATAGTTCTTTATCTCTTGCAGGTAGGGCGGAACTGATTAGAGCTGTGGTGCAGGGGGTGGAGAACTATTGGTTTCAGGTCCTTCCGATTCCGGAGGGTGTGATTGATCGGATTAACAGGCTGGTGAGGACCTTCCTTTGGGGAACTAAGTCTTCGCCTGTCGCCTGGAAGACGGTCTGCACCCCAAAGGAGGAGGGGGGTCTGGGTATTCATGATGTGAAGAAATGGAATGATGCCCTTTTCACGAAGGTGCTCTGGAATATACATAAGAAGACGGATTCATTGTGGATTCGCTGGGTCCACACGGAGTACTTGAGGGGAGATGATCTATGGACTTTTAATATTAACTCTCGAGACTCTGTGTTTTTGAAGAGGATTTTTACTCTTCGTGATTCTCTTTTGCAGGCTGCTTCAGGGGATGCGGAGAGTGCGGGCAGACTACTTGATAGGATGTTCGCTCAGAAAGGGGTGACTGGGGCTTACGAGTTTTGGAGGATTAAGGGGACTCGGCGCTTTTGGCACAAGACCATATGGAAGTCTCCTATCCCTCCTCGTTTTTCTATTACCCTTTGGTTTATTTTACATGGCAGGCTTAAGACTAGAGACCACATGTGCTTTTTAAGTGATGATGTGCCCTTGGTCTGTCAGCTTTGTGACTCTGTTAATGAAACCGCTAAGCATCTCTTTTTTGAATGTAGGGAAACCTCACGGGTTTGGAGGGATGTGCGGGAGTGGCTTGGACTGAAGCATAGGACATCGACCGTGGAAGCTGCGCTGAAGTGGTGCCTGCGGGAGAGGAGCTGGTCCAAAGTCTTGAAGAAAGCCCGTTATCTTGCTCTGGCCGCCACGGCGAACCATATCTGGCATGCAAGGAACAAGAAAGTCTTTAATGGTGCTCCCTTTGATGCCGCTGCAGTTGTGAAGGGCATTAAGGAGGACGTTTTTCGTATTCTTTACTCGGTGTTCCCGATAGATGAGGTTGTTGCTCATCTTGACTGGAATACCCATTAGTGGTCTCTTCTGTGTTTTCTGTTGGTTTGTGATCATATCGATAGTGTGATGTGGGTGGGCTGACCTAGTTAGTATGCCTACATCGCTTGGTTTTGAGTATGATGAAGGGGGATGTCGTGCTGACCTAGTTAGGATGGCATTTCTCTTTCGGACCCAGGACTACTATCGGTATGATCGTTTTGGGCGGTTGATTTCTGTTGGGTTATCTCGGTAGGTGTGAGATTTGGGCCATTGTTGGGCTGGTCACCTTATAGTGTGCTTAGATGTCATCTTTCTACCGGGGTATGCCCCGTGTACTTGTATTTGCAGGGTTAGATTGCTTGTCCCGATGGTCACACTGTTTGTGAACCTCGGGTGTCTGTTTTTATCCCTGGGGTATGCCCCTGTGCTGCTGTAAGGTTTCGGCCTATACTCGGTTTACATTTATGCTATTATCTTTTAACCTCTCCAAGACTATTACAACTCGATCATCCTATGCAAGGTTTACATGAGGTAATTACTCTAAGGCCTAGACTTTGGTACACAGTTTTGACACATCAAAACATTAATTTCAAAAGTGGGTTATCTACATCAACACCTAACACTTAGTCTTTCTTTGGTGTTCTTACTTTTTAAGTGAGAACTTAGCAGCCTAGTTCTCTGTCGAGGAATAGGTTCTTACGGGCTATCGCCAACTTTTGAATGTTTTGGGAAGAACTCAATCATCCATCCACCGGAGAAGAGGAAGGGAAGTTTGTCCTCAATCCATTTCCGATGACTGGCAGTTCTAAGAAGACTTCGAGGTGTTACCTAGCTTCGAGGAACTGAAGAAGGAGTGAAGATCATCTACCGGGGCGAGTGATCCAGTTTACTACGAATGGTGGTTTTCGTGGTGATTGGCTATAGATCGTGAGGAGTGTATACTTCATTACTTAGTGAATTACTGAATTAATTTACGAAGAGTGGACGTATGACTTAAGTATCTGAACCACTCTAATATCCTTTCTCATTTACAGTTTTCGTTTACCTTTCTCATTATGTAGTTTTCAACTGAGTTTTGAAACCTTCAACACTTCTCTAAAGTGTTGAAGTGTATATCTATATACTGACAAATTAAACTGTCGGCTAAACACAGTTTTATAAAACCGAAACTGGAAAACTGACCCCCAGTTTTAGAGTGCAATTGCTTGTAAAATCTTCCACTCACAATTATTCATACTCTGATCTGGGACCAAAAAGTGGTATCAGAGCAGGTAGGTGTTTCCAGACTGTCCTGTTTTGAGTCGCTTAGGACCGAATCCATATTTCATTGCACTCTTATTTTTCTTGTGTTAAGTGTGTTTAGTTGCAGATTAATTAAAGATAATGATGAATTATCCAAGTCTTCCCAAGTACAACCTAGAGAAGTTCGAAGTATGGAAGAACAGGTGCTTCATCCAACTGAGGAGCCAACATCCATAGATAGATGAAGTCTTGAAGAATGGACATCTAAAGATCCAGAAGATTAGTGTCCGGCTAGGAAGAGGAGATTATCAAGGTGTTCAAATGGTAGATAAACCACCGGAAGAATGGACACTTGAAGACAAGAAGCGTGCTCAGCTTGATCACATTGCACAAGAAATGATCATGCAATCTCTTCCAGAATCTCTCATGGACGAAGCCATAGAGAACAACAACACCAAAGAGATATGGGATTGGATAAATGAGCTTACTAATGAAATCGAAGCTATGAAGCGCAACAAGAAATATGTTTGCATGGATAAATATGAATCCTTCCAGATGCTACCTTGTGAAACCATCAAATCTATGGAAGCAGTGAGCAGAAAAGTCTTGGAAGAGAAGAGAGTGTGGCTGATATGAATGCCAAAATTCTCTCAAGAATGTCGAAAGAAGATTGGTTTGTCAAAACCACCAGTTTAAAAGCTATAGATCTTTCAAAGAAGATAACCAAATAGCTATTCGCCGAACTTCAAGCCCATGAATGGGATATACAAATTGTGAACAAAAACGAAGTTGCCAAAACTCCAAACTCAGCAACAAATGATGATGTCGCATTCTTTGTAAAAAGAGACTTCCAAAGACAACAGAAAAAGCTAGTGCAATTCGATAAAACTGTCTATCAATCTTCTCCAGTGAAGGACACCTCCACTTCAAACCAAAAGAAGGAAACTAACCTGTCAGTTGCCAAACTGGAGGAACAGATTTGGAACCTGGCCATACTCCTCGAGATGGCCAAAGCAAAAGGAAAGAAAGCTCAGTCTAGTGAGCAAAAGTTTACAAAAAGAGAGCCACACACGTGTTATGAATGCAACTCTCCAGATCACTTGAAGTACGAATGCCCTCTAGTCTCTCAAGAGTAGAGAGACAGACTGAGGAAGGTATTTGAAAGGAGAGCTTCTAAAGCTGTGGCCAAAGCAATGCTGTCCAGAACTGAAGTGCCAGACATCCCAGACCATGATGACGGCTACTACACGTCTGAGGATAAAAATGATGAGGAAGCACTCCTAGCCTTTATGGCAGCTATTGATGGAGATGTCACAGATGAAGAAACTGACGCTTCAAATCACGAAATAGTGGTAACAACTCATCTACCCTTATCTCTAGCATCTACATGCATAGAAGAGAGCTCTGAATTTTGTCGCTCAAATTCAGAAGATGTTTCTCTTGAAAACATTATAAAAGAGGTTGAAAAATTTCTTGAGATTAAAGATGCTTTATCCAATGAAAATGCCTCACTAAAATAAAAAATTTCAGTTTTGACCGATGAAGTTGCGAAGACTTGGTCAATCAGTGAGGAATTTGAGAAACTCAAAGAAGAGCATTACAAACTACTTAAAAATTTTGAAAATGTCTCAAAGGAATGTGACTCCTTGAAGAATCTTGTGCCAGTTAAATGTGTATATACTTTCAAAAAGAGCTCAAGAAAACTAAAAGAGATTTTAAACGCTGAAAAACAACCATCCAATAAATATGGATTTGGATTTATAGAGCATCAACATGAAGAAACTTTGAGCAAACATGCATCTACTTCAGGAACTGAGAAAACATTTGTAGGCTTTGTCAAAGCCAAACTCAGTTCAGGTAAAGTGTTGGAAAAAGGAAAAGTTAAATCCAGAGAGTCAGTCAAACAAAAAGAAAAGACCAAATGTAGGTCAAAAACTGACTCCAAGCTGGTACTTCGACAGGGAGCTCACGCAATTCGTAAACTATACAAACAAACTTTTGAGAGAAAACCTGACTTTTCTTCAAAACTTGATATGCGTAATGTTCAAAATGCAAGGAATCTAGTTTTACAAACAAGAACGACTAAGCAACATGTCAATGTTGCAAGGAAGTCAGTTCGACAACCCGATATAGATCCGAGAGGTTATAATAGAACATAGTTCCATTATAATAGTTATCCGAATAGGAGGAAAACCTATTCGAGGCTTGAGTCAGGATAGTTTTACCTTCCTAAGACTCTTATGGCTAAACACCCGAGAACTGCTTCTCAAGATTCTTTCAAGAACAACAGTTTCAGAAATAGTTCACACACCAATAACTTCTCCAACATGCATTTAAGTAGCATACATTATTTTAGGAGAAAGGTTAACCAATCCCTAAATAAAATTTTATGTCTTGCAGGTACAAGATTCCCAGAAGAAAGCGAGATCATTGATACTGGATAGCGGGTGCTCAACACATATGACGGGAGAAAATGAACTGCTCAAGAACCTTGTGATGTGCAAAGGATCATCCGTTACATTTGGCAACAAATCCAAGGGACGAGTAGTTGGAATGGGATGAGTGAAACACAATGGCATAATCATCAAGAACGTGTCCCTGGTCACCAATCTGAAGCACAATCTTCTAAACATAAGTCAGTTGAGCGAAAGTGGCTACATCTTTAGCTTTGAAGAATCTTGTTGCCACATCATTGACAAAGTAACCAACGAGACCTAGATCAGAGGCATCAGAAAAGGAGGTCTCTACATTGTGGATTGGTCAAGTGGAGAAGAAGGAACCTGCCTCATAGCACACAGTTCCTCATATGGTGAAAACTGGCTATGGCATTAAAGATTGAGTCACCTGAACTTCAACTCTATCAAACATCTAGCCAAACATAATTTAGTAGAAGGACTGCCATAGAAGAAGTTCCAAAAAGAAGGAGTTTGTAAAGATTGTCAGCTCGGGAAACAGACAAGAGCCTCGTTCAAGAACAGACCAATTACAGCAAGCACGGATCAGATATTGGAACTGCTCCACATGGATCTATTTGGTCCAGTTACTCCGCCCACAATTGGACGAAAGAAGTACACATTAGTAGTTGTTGATGACTACTCAAGATACACGTGGGTGGTGCTACTCAAGTCCAAGGATGAAGTAAAGCTTCAACTGCTAGAATTTATTACCCGCCTTCAAAATGACAAAGGGGTGACAGTCAAGAGGATAAGGTCTGACAATGGAACAAAATTTTGTAATGGACCACTCATGGATTTCTGCGCTGAAATCGGAATCGGGCATGAGAAGTCTACTCCGAGAACTCCTCATGAGGTCAAGGATGTCAACGACGAACCTAAAATTGTTCTGGATCATAATCGAACAGTTCCTCTAACTAGATCTATGAATGATATCTCTGAGACTCCAGGTACCTCGGTTGGACTTCAAACAGTAGAGAGGGCCAATGATGCCAATGTCATTGTTGAGGCCTTCAAATTTATAAACATAGAAGATCAAAGTGAAGAGAAGCCCCCTGAAGCCAATGCAACAATATTAGAAGTAGAGCCACCTGAATCCAAGGATGTCAACCTTTAAGCAGTGGAGGACGCAGCTCTAGCTGACAACCTAGTTACCATGCATAATCCAGTTCTAGAGCCTTGAAGTGAACCATCTCACCAAAAACCCCTAGCAGTTTCTGAGACCTCAGTTGTTCCCGTTAAAGCATTAGATGTGAAGAAACTTAGTTGGCTAAGAGATCATCTTATAGAGGCTGTTCTGGATGTTATTGGAAATCCAGTTCGAACAAGGCAAGACAGTGCATTGTTGTCATGTTTCATATCCCAGATTGAACATATGAAGATTGGTGAAGCTCTTCAATCAACGGATTGGATCAACACGATGCAGGAAGAACTAGGAGAGTTCACTCGCAACAATGTGTGGTATCTGGTGGATAGACCAACACATCAATCCATAATTAGCACTAAATGGGTCTTCAAGAACAAAAGAGATAAGACCAGCACCATCATTCGAAACAAAGCAAGATTGGTAGCCAAGGGATACACACAGTGCGAATGGATAGACTTTGATGAAACCTTTGCACTAGTTGCCAAACTGGAAGCCATTCGTTTGTTCTTGGCATATGCGGCATATCATAACTTCAGAGTTCTCCAAATGGATGTGAAGAGTGTTTTCATTAATGGTGAATTGAAGGAAGAGGTCTACGTTGAACAACCCCCAGGTTTCGAGCAAGGAAATCAAGTCTACAAGTTGAGGAAAGCATTGTACGGACTAAAGCAAGATCCTAGAGCATGGTATGAAACTCTCTCACAGTTTCTGCTCAAGAATGGATTCGAAAAGGGGACAATAGACCGAACACTATTCAAGATAAAAGATTGAGAGGACATCTTGCCTGTCCAAATTTATGCAGACGATATCATCTTCGGAAGAAAAAACACAAGTCTTTGTGAGAAGTTTGCCCAGTTGATGCAAAACAAATTCAAAATGAGTATGATAGGCAAAATGATATATTTTCTTGGATTGCATGTGGATCAGTCTGATGAAGGAATTTTTATCAGTCAGAAGAAATATACTCAAGATTTAATCAACAAATTTTGTCCTGAGAAGACAAAGTCCTTGAGGATTCCTATGAGCACCAGTTCTCAAATCACTCTCGATGAAGAAGAAGAACCAATCAGTCCAACTGCTTATCGAGGAATTATTGGGTCATTACTCTATCTAACTGCCAGCAGACCCGATATTTCTTATGTTGTGGGAGTGTGCGCAAGATTCCAGGCGAATCCAAAGAAGTCCCACATGGAAGCAACAAAGGGGATCGTGAGATTTCTCAGGAAGACTGAATTTATGGGTATATGGTATCCCGAATATAATGGAATCAAGCTGAATGGATTCTCTGATTCAGATTTTGGAGGCTGTAGAATCGATCGGAAGAGCACAAGTGGAACGTGTCAGTTCCCAGGCCATAAACTGATCAACTGGTTCAACAAAAAGTAGCATTCAGTGGCTACTTCCACCACTGAGACCGAATATGTTGCAGCCGCCAGCTGCTGTGCTCAGGTGCTTTGGATAAAGCAACACCTCAAGGATTATGGGATAGAAACTGGATGTGCACCGATTTACCGTGACCACAACAGTGCAGTTTGCATTTCGAAGAATCCAATTCTACACTCCAAGACAAAACATATTAATATTCATCATCATTTCATCCGAGATCACGTTGAAAAGGAGGATATTTTGCTTGAATATATAAGGACAGAGGACCAGTTAGCGAATATTTTCACCAAACTGCTACCTGAGGTTCGTTTCAAAGAGTTATGCATCAAACTAGGTCTACTAGAGTTTGATGAAATCTCATGGGACCGAGATGAAAATTGAGCCGTGCAAAACTGTTGGATTATCAGTCAAGTTAGTTGTGTAAATTATGGAACTGTTTGATCAACACTTAAATAAAAAAAAGAACGATTTCATTGATAAAAAGGAGGCGGAGAACACCATTCAAGACAAGAAATTAAGAAAAATTATAGAAATTCAGAAAAGTTATTTAGAAATAGTCAGCTGGAAGGCATCCATCTTGACGAGTAGTAGTCAGAACCAACTAGGTTCAACTGGCCCTCAGTGAAGAAGGGGATCCTCTTCTTGATGAGTAAGTTCAACTGCATGTCGTATGGGACGGTGACTTCTGGTAGGTTCTGGAGGGCCGTCTTCAGACGATCATTGATGAAAGCTGCCCAGTCCACCTCAGCTTGGTCCTCGAACGCCATCATCGCCTTCCAGACAGGCGGCGAAAAATCAGTATCCAGAAGGGGATTGTAGACCACCATCTGATTAATGATGTCGAAGGACACTTTATAGCGTGGCATGAGGAACCCTGTTGGTCCCGGATTATCAGGGTATAACTTGGCAGCGGAAAATGTGTTAAATCGTTTCTTACGCTCTGCTGGTTACTCAGCTGACTGGGACCTTGTCAGCTGGTAAGTCAACTGGCACTATGAGTACTCAGCTGACTGGCGACTGGCTGGTCAGCTGGTAGATCAAGACTTAGAATATCTTAGCCTTGTTTGCACAGTTATATCAGTTT